>PQWD01007181.1:0-66203 GCA_019425675.1 Leucinodes orbonalis
CTTCCTTCCTTCCTCCCCTTCCTTCCTTCCTTCCTTCCTTCCCTTCCTTCCTTCCTCCTCCTCTTCCTTCCTTCTTCCTTCTTCCTTCCTTCCTTCCTTCCTTCCTTCCTTCTTCCTTCCTTCCTTCCTCCTTCTTCCTACTTCCTTCCTTCCTTCCTTCCTTCCTTCCTTTCCTTCCTTCTCTTCCTTCCTTCCTCCTTCCTTCCTTCCTCCTTCCTTCCTTCTCCTTCCTTCCTCCTTCTTCCTTCCTTCCTCCTTCCTTCCTCCTTCCTTCTTCCTTCCTTCCGTCCTTCCTTCCCTTCCTTCCTCTCTTCCTCCTTCCTTCTTCCTTCCTTCCTTCCTTCCTTCCTTCCTTCCTTCTCCTTCCAGGCAAAATAAAATTCATTGTAGCCACATTAAAATAAAAAAAAACAAAAAAAAAAAAAAAGGATTTCTCTCTTTTCTATTGGCAATTCGCGTGAGAATACTCTTTGTTGATGTGACAGAAAGCTTTATTTATTTATTTGAATTCAGTTCAATGCGGACCATATCATGTGAATTATAGTCATCATTTTTTTTAATTGATTAGTATTCCTATGTAATAAAGTTTACTCAACATAAGTCATCTTTCATTTTAGATAACTATAATAATTATACAGCTGAGAGTTTTTTGTTTTGTTTGAACGGCTAATCAGGATCTACGGTTCGATTTGACATCTTTACACGTGTTAGATAGCTTATTTATATCGAGGAAGGCAGATTTTTTTTTTGCTAAGACAAATCCTGTTATTGACCCCGAACCTTTTGAGTTGGAGGGAGGGGAAATCATATTATAGTGATAAATGAAAG
Source organism: Leucinodes orbonalis (assembly GCA_019425675.1). NCBI lineage: Eukaryota > Metazoa > Arthropoda > Insecta > Lepidoptera > Crambidae > Leucinodes > Leucinodes orbonalis. Next base: position 829 of record PQWD01007181.1, read on the forward strand.
TACCGTGTGTTACCGACTTTAATGCGAGCGCAAGGCGCGGCAACCGCAGTGTCAAATATTCTTAAAACCACCACCATGAGCTTAATGTGCAGACACCTATTTTAGAACTTGTATGTTTTTATATATAGATTATATTTAATGGTAAAACTAGCTTCAAATGACACCATTTGCAAGAAACATTTTGATATATTAGAATTGTCATAATTTTAATAATAGAAACGTGCAGTTTCTGAAGAACTGGTGTTCTACAAAAAGTTTGCATGTGTAGAGAAGTTTCTATTTAAATATATTTGAGTATTAATTTTGAGCGTCGGTGGCTCAATGTGTGGACTGTCGCTATCCGTTATACGATGCTCTTACGGTGAAGAAAAATATGTGAGGAAACCTTCATGCACACCTGCGCAAGAGCTCGAAAGGTTGTGGTGTGAAGTCGTTTAACCCGCACTGGGCCTGCGTGACAGACTACGGCCTAATCAACTATAACGTTAGGCTGTGCCCAGCTGCGTGTTTATATGTGTGAATTGCCCTGTGGACTATAGAAGGCACTACCCCTACATCGTGGCTTTGTGTGCCGTGGTCTTGTTTTTTTTTTGTTTTTGACTTACATAGTCATTATAAATATATTATCTGGTAACATGTAGTTTTATAACAACATTCGTAGACAATGGTGTACGAATGTTGCACAGAATTCGATCCGCAGCACAGAATGAGGGTTAGCCGTGGCACTATCACCTCTGTCAGGAGGCGAATTCGCGTCATGGCTCGTGTTGTCAGGTACGATTTGTTTTAAATCGGGACATGAGGCCAAAAAATCGTGACTTAAGGTTGCAGATCGGAACAATTAAAATATTATGTGACGCTGATGACGTGCCATTTCTAATTTGACAGTGATGTCAATGAGAAAGTTTAAGTAGCGTATATATATTTTAAATAAAACATATGATTTTCATCTTTAATAAATCGGGACATTTAGCGTCCTGGCAACCTGGCAACGCAAGATAACGTCAAATGTGTTTGTAAATCAAAGAGTATATTTTATATAAGGTGTAACAAAAAAATACAGATTTCAAATAAATAAGACCAAAAATTCTGATATTGGTTCAATGGAGATCATAACACGCAAAATAACTGCCGTACCGCGGTACGTCACAAAAATGTAATCAAAATTAAACAGTGTTTAGTCAGTTTAGGTCCATAACAGAAACACTTACTTACTTTAGATATCAAATGAAGCTATATCTTGTTCCGGAGGTAGTTTTTCACTGTGAAGAATCAGCAAAGAACTCAGCAGCAATGGTGTCCTTGGGATCCATCGTGCAAGTTTCGTCAATGTGGTGTCCACAGGTACATAACCTTCGATGACGGTCGCGCTCCGGCCTATTGTTTCCCGTGTATTAATAGAGATAGCGAGCGCAGGTGCCGATGCTGCGGTATTCTATTTGCTATCAGAAATAGCCCTAATGAATGGTTGTTGATAATTGCGATTAAAAAAACTTATTGAAGGACTCGGTAGAGAACGACATAGCTTGGTACTGACGGAGAAATTCATAGGCAAGCGTGTCACTTACCGCCAGGTGAGCAAACTGACTGACATATTTTTGATACAGTAACACTTAAGTGACCATTAAAGTACTTCAACAATTCCAATTCATAGATAATCATCATCATTTGAGCATTAGTGCTGCAAGAACGAAGGCTTCCCCTAATGACTTCCATACGAACCGATATCCCCAGCAGTCTCCACCTATCTGCTACCCCGCCACCTTTACCAAATCATAGGTTCATCTGGTTGTGGGTCAGCCTACGCTGTTTTACTTTATCCTCTTTTGAAAGTGTTGTTACTTTCAATTATGAAATATACCCTGCCTGTTGTACTGATCTTTTGTTATGATAGTTACACTTATATGAATCCTTCTTATGGATAAATAATCGAACGCCTATTATGCCGACAATTTGAATGTATTTCAGATGCAGTGTTTTGTAGTTGTTGAAACTAAAAGTGTCCGTGAGCAGAGCATCGAGCGGCACGTGCGCCGCCCGCCCCGGACCAATGGCGTGCCCTCGTCAAAGCGTAGTATTCCATTGTCTTTTTTGGACATGTTACTTCTTCAAGTTCCCGAAACGTTTTCTTAATATATTAAGAAATACTTATATAGAAAAATTGACACTATAGGGAAGTGAATATTGTTGCAAGTATTTAATAGGTAGTGAAGAATAGTAGCCGTAGAGACGGTTTTAATGCCGAAGAAGAAATCAAGTTTTTTTTCGGAGAATCAGGTAATTCAGCCTGCAATGTTATATCCAAACTGGGAAAATTGCACCAAGTGACTATGACTGTGCGGCCTCCGCGCGGGATTCGTTCCCAATATCCTCAGGATCTAAAAACGAACACTCAGCTCACTAGACCACAAAGGTATAAGCGGCTATAATCGTGAAGTGAGTGTATTACACCTGTATATCCAGAAGCTGATAAAGAACCGGAGACTTAGAGCGCATTGTGTGGAGCACGTCGTTCGTGTTCAGTAGCGGCGCGATAGCTCCGAGTCCAATAGACACAGGCGTGATTCATATCGGCCGCCAAATAGAAACACAATAACGTCGTCCGCTCCCGATCATACTATATTTGGTGAGCGATCGCTCGCCGCGCACGCAAATAGCATGGAAACATTGCATTGACAACACTCGCCAACATTCGTCACATTCCCATCCATTAGATAACTGAAATTATGCGCCAGCCAATAGATCGTGCATGCTCCAAATATGGGTATAACGAAAATATTTCAACTTCAATGCCTTTCTCGGGAATTTCATTGAATTATATAATTCGGTAGACATTCTTTTTGTAGAAAATCATTGATTTACATTACTCTGGAATACACACTCTTTAAAGACAATCGATTAAAACTTTTAATATTTCAAGGTTTAAATTTAACATATGTTTATATGTTATAGAGAGTCGGTGGGTTATAAGAAAACATGGCGAGAAAACCTTTTCAAAAAGAGATTCAAAGATTGTGCTTGAAGTCGTTCAAAAAGCACTGAGAAGGCTCGTGCGCCTCGGTTGGGACGTATAATGAGCTGATGATGATATGTATGTATGGCGGAAGGTTCAGGTTAGCACAAGGCGTTCGGATGACGATCAACCGAGACCAGTAACTATTGCAATGTGCGAACATCGTATCACTGACCGAAAAATATAATTTTAAGTTCCTCCCGTACTTAGTGAAGCATATAAAGTCGTTGATCTTAGCTATGATAGTGTGTTCGTTATATTTGCATATGTTTTTACAAGGCTACGAATTTTCTCAGTTGGTTAATTTTATAAAATTGGCCGAAAAAATTGTAGCACCAAAGATAAGGAATACATAGCCGGCTCTTATTGAGGTACTTTCGAAAGCGTCTATTGCTTTCGACAATGTTTTGATTACGTGATAATTAGGAGAAAGGTATTGCTGAAATGAGTTATTTCTATTGTTAATTTGTCATATATGTCAAAAATTCAGTCAAAGTATGTGCTATTTTTAGTCTGCGGACTGTCAATGACGTTAAATTAAATCCGAAACCATTCGTATTGGAATTGAAACAAATTGTGATTTGAAATAAATTATGATATTAGGATCTATGGTTGGATATCAGCGACCAGGGTAAATAAAACTTCCCTTTAACAAGTTGCAGTCCAATGCTGGACCACCATAGGTTCCATTGACACATGTTAATAATAAATAAAATCTGTTAATTATAACTTTACTGTTCTATGGCAAATAATAAAATGTTTGACTTAAAGATTTCGTAGAACAGACCATCTAATCTAGCAGCATCGATATTAAGTCAATCAAACATGCTATTGAGCCATGCACATATGGGTTGCATGTGCATGTGCGGTGCACTTCCTCGTGTGGCGCGTGTCGCGGTCGTATAAGGCGCGTCGCGGCGCGGTGGGGGCGGGCGCGGACGGCAGGTATAAGCGCGCGCGCGCACGCCCTGGCCCACTGCCGTCGCCGCCATCGACCGATACACATCTCCGTCCATACCTCCCACGCTCAGTGTGCGCTACACTCACCTCACTGCTTCAATACGCTCTGCACATTGTGAGTACCAAGTGAAAGCTGCTGCTCAAACTAGTGCTTTTCTTTGCTGACGCTACCAAAATTGATAGAAGCTGTTGGATCTCTCAAAATTAGAAGTGACGATAAAATTTAGTTAAACGCTGTTTTTTCATCGCTCAATGACTTCTTTGATCGCGAACAGAATAATCAACTTTGTGACTACGCGTGAGCTTCAAGATGATGTACTGCTATTGCTACAAAATAACCAGTGATAGCTTCAATCGATTACCTAATCCGAGCAGCTACATTTAACGTTTAAGTGTGTCGGTGCCTATATTTAGTATATTTGATTTGCAAATATTTGTAGTGGTCCAATTTAGTGTCATTAGTGTATTTTATAAATAGTTCATGCTGAATCCACAAAATCTATAGATTCTTTAATTGACACTCTTTGCCATCAATTTAGTTTATAATACACCCTAATGACTTAGAATAAATAAGCGTATTATGTGTGATTACAGTTTAATCACCTTACCAATTCTTCCTTGCCAGATTTTTCTTTGTTAAAGTGTAAACCCCAAAGGATGTTTGAAACCTTATTTAATGACCATCCCTTCCGGTGGCCTAAATTGGATAACTAAATCATATCGGATAACAAGTACATGTTTTATCGAGGTAAAGTTGTATTATTCTTTCATTCTTGGAGAACAACACGTCTCTAGATTACAGTAGCTTCCACCCACAGTAAATTCCATGAACTCGCATATTCTCCGCATGCTAACATTAATACACACAAGAGCTTCGCCGCCTGCAGCCGTGCCGTTACCGTGGTTCCGTTGTTTCAGAAGCAGCAGCGCTTGTGTGTGTCGCGCGTGAAGGGAAGCCGCGTACCGTGAGCCATGTGTGACGACGACGCGGGCGCGCTGGTGGTGGAAAACGGGTCGGGCATGTGCAAGGCGGGCTTCGCCGGTGACGACGCGCCGCGCGCCGTGTTCCCCTCCATCGTGGGCCGCCCGCGACACCAGGGTCAGTGGGCATGGGCCAGAAGACTCGTACGTGGGCGACGAGGCGGCAGAGCAGCGGGCATCTCATCACGCTCACGTACATCGAGCAGGATCATCACCAACGGGACGACATGAGAAGATCTGGCACCACACGTTCTACAAGACGAGCTGCGCGTCGCCCCCGAGGAGAACCCCATCCTGCCTGACGAGGCCAGCCGCTCAACCCGAAGGCCAACCGCGAGAAGATGACGCAGATCATGTTCGAGACGTTCAACTGCCCGGCCATGTACGTGGCCATCCAGGCGGTGCTGTCGCTGTACGCGTCCGGGCGCACCACCGGCATCGTGCTGGATTCGGGCGACGGCGTGTCGCACACGGTGCCCATCTACGAGGGGTACGCACTGCCGCACGCCATCCTGCGGCTGGACCTGGCCGGCCGCGACCTCACCGACTACCTCATGAAGATCCTCACGGAGCGCGGCTACTCGTTCACCACGACGGCGGAGCGCGAGATCGTGCGCGACATCAAGGAGAAGCTGTGCTACGTGGCGCTAGACTTCGAGCAGGAGATGCAGACGGCGGCGGCGTCCACGTCGCTGGAGAAGTCGTACGAGCTGCCCGACGGCCAGGTCATCACCATCGGCAACGAGCGCTTCCGCTGCCCCGAGGCGCTCTTCCAGGCCTCTTTCCTCGGCATGGAGTCGTGCGGCATCCACGAGACCGTCTACAACTCCATCATGAAGTGCGACGTGGATATCCGCAAGGACCTGTACGCCAATACGGTGCTGTCGGGCGGCACCACCATGTACCCCGGTATCGCCGACCGCATGCAGAAGGAGATCACCGCCCTGGCGCCCTCCACCATCAAGATCAAGATCATCGCGCCGCCCGAGAGGAAGTATCGTTATCGGAACGCGGCTCCCATTCGGCGTCGCTGTCCACCTTCCAGCAGATGTGGATCTCGAAGCAGGAGTACGACGAGTCGGGCCCCGGCATCGTGCACCGCAAGTGCTTCTAGGCGGCGCGCCCTCCCCCCGGGGACCTTTTTGTTTTGCTTTTATAAAATTTTATACTTTCAATATGTGCAAATATGTATTTATTTTATACGATTTGTTGGAGACTGCACGCTCTTGCGTTACCTTGTAAGTGAGCTAAGATAAGATTCAGTGGTTAATTATAATTTCGTTACGTTAAAGTGTGTTTGTACTCTTGGTTCCCTGGTCCATATAAGGCGCGGGCGGTATAAATACCGCGGACGGTGCGCTGCGACACATAAATACTCCGGCGGGAGGAGGCGACCACTTCGCCATTAATTATAGCGGCCGATCGCTCCCCGATACTGAACGGGCGCACGCGCACCGCTAACGTAGGCCGACTCGCCCGCCGACTACTGCCATATGCTCCACGCATAATTATCCTTATCTCATATTGAGCTGATATATTTGTATTTAGGACATAATTGAATTTGATTATATTTTTGATTTGAAAGATTTCCATTACATATTTACCTGATTTAGAGTTGACATTACAATTTTAGTTGTAACAACAATTGAAGACATAGGAATAAGAGACATGGGCGCAGACAATTAGGATTTGGGTAAAATAAATCTACTTACATCTCAAGGGTCAATACAGAAATAAAACAACTGTAATTCCGTAACACTGTTTATATTTTTTATTACAAAACATTTATATGGATATATTTACAAACTATGTACACACATTAAATTAACCACAATCCGCAAACATGGTCTTGCATATCTTAAAGCTAAAATATCCCTCCAGTTGAATATACCAGGACCAATCAAGGTATATGGCACAGACGACCACGAATTGAACTTTTTTATTACTCCAATCACCCCCGTGTAGGATGATACAACAGTCACACTACGAGAGCAATCGCGTTAACTTAAGATAAATTACACACAGTTGTAACAAAGGAATTAACAACACTTTACACAAAAAAGTATTCCTTTTTTCTAAACATCTTTGTGATAGCGATATTGTGTAGAGAGACAAGTAGTTATAGAATTATAGAATGGACACGTGCCACTGAGAATCGTGTCTCATATATAGTTCCTACATATAGTGGATTTCTGTCATAGCAAGAATGAGACAGGGGTTTCATCAATTGAGCGGGTATGAGTCCGCAATTGAGGACCCCAATGCCGCGCCCGAGGTTACATATATATATATACGCGACCGTAGCTTTAAAGTGAGTGAGATATTGTTAAAATATAAGTGAAGTTAGCATTTCACAATGTTAAATTGCGCATTTTAATCCTTGATCGAAATTGTAGCGATCCTGTCGCGAGACAGAAATAATGACGACACATGGGTGCTGAGACGTACATCACATGCCTATGTGAATACAAATGGTCTGTTTATGGATTTTTTATATAATTGTGCTAAAAAAGTAATCCGTTATACCCTAAGTTACTCGGCTAATGCGCTGTTACAGATAAATACATTAAGCATAGATAGTTGGCCCGGTACGTCTTGGAATTGACAGGCATTTTGCTCATGGACCAGAAACCCTTCCCCACGGACGCGATGGTACTTTGAGGTTTATCAATATTATATTTATCATGTCTAATAACATGAATCTGATTAGTTTTCAAATGTTGTCGTCACAGGTGACGTAACTAATAGTTATATCGATCTCGCCCTTTATTCGATCAAGCTTTAAATGGTATCAACAGTACATCCATAAACTTACACGTAGAACTTTGTGTTACTTTTCATAGAAAAAGAACATAAGTTAGTTCACGCGCAAACCATGTGTTGGCTATTGCAGCTCAGCAGCTACTATAAAAAATGATGAGAAATAAAACAATTTTCGTTCTATTACTAATGATGGCTTGGGATAAGAAATATTACCCATAGCGAACTCATGTAATCAAAGTGTCGATATATGTGTGCCAGGTCGAACGTGAGGCACGCACCTGGCACGGAACGGAATATTTGCCAATACTTTTATACTTTTTAGAATTTCACACTTGCACTCTAATGCCTAGACCAGGTTGTTATGTGTTTATATTGAAATAGCAACCAAGCAGACACCCATCTTACGGTAAGAAGCAACTGTCGCCGTTAATACGTTAATGATCTCAAAAATTAAACATCAGCAGGATTGCTAATCCCAAAACGAAATTCTTCGTACATAAAAAAAACCCTTTTATCTTTAATAATACCAAATAAAATAAGAATTTGCTAGCTTCTTTCTAAAAAAAACATCACTTGTGATAGAGACGACTATCATATATTGTGATAGACGAGACGAATATAACAATGTTAGGTTTCATTAATACGTCGAACCTTTTATATATATAATAGAGGGAAAACGAGCAGATGGCTCACCTGATGATAAGTGGTCTCCATGTTAATGATAAGTGTTGCCCTAACATAATAGACACGTGAATGTTCGTTTCCTGTTCAGTAACAAGTCAAGTTATAATTGAGTACTGCGCAGGTTGAGAGATTATCATCATTAATTTGCGAGCGTTTAGCGGGTAACTAGCGTGGCGACGTGCGCCCGCGCAGCGCGGATTGCGAGCGAAGACAGATGCGCCGGCGCCGGCCGCACGGGTTGCCTACACATGTTATGGTCATATTTATATATTACCAAGTCGCTACTCCATGTCACGTAGTCTTTTTAAAATCAATGGTTATTATTCGTAGGCACTAGTGAATTATAACCTGATTTAGCTGAAAAACAATTAATAGTGATTAAGTGTTAGGCATAATCACTATTTATTTTCGACAACACAAATGATTAGTTATTTTAAGATCTTTGCGTCACGTAATTTTTTTACTCCTTATCAAGTTACCTACAGCAGTAGTATCAGTGTTGTAGCGATCCCTGTCAGTGTCCGAGGGAGGCAGCCACAGAACTAATAATAATGACGACCCATTTGGTGTAGCGGTTGAGACGTCGACTACTACACCGAGGGCTCCGGGTTCGATCCCCGTGAAGTACAAAAAATTTGTGTGCATGAACATGTCTGTTTGTAATGGTCTGAGTGTTTTCTATATATAATATGTATGCTTTTACAAAAAAAAAGTTTATATCTATCCGTTGTTTAGTACCCATAATACAGGCCTCAAGCTTAACTTAGGGCTAGATGGCGCTGTGTGAATGTCAGTGGATATAATACATTACATATGAATAAAAGGAATATTAGTTGTGTGTAGGCAGCCCTGCGGCGACACATGTGTCACTCTGCTCTCTGGAATTATGACAGGCATTTGTCCGTAACCGAGACACCCATACATCATTCCCACGACGACACTCAGTGGTACACATCTTTGATGGATTCATATACACAATAATTTTAATATAGTGTTAATACTATTGTTCGATTTAAAATAACACCGAATATCGTCATATTTGTATAATGTTTTCTATGAAACAATATAGTTATGTCACCGAGTACACCACAGGTGAAGTAGGAATAAAATTAAGTTTAATATATTAATGAGCTTATTTATTTTATTATTTATTAGCACTTTAATGTTAATCACACAGAAATCAGACAAACAACACATTATTTATTTATTTATTTAACAATTTATGCACACAGAAAAGACAAAACACAATAAACATGGAAAAGTACGTACAAAGGCACAGCTTATTTCACAATGAAATTTCTTCCAGCTGGCCAAAACAAAAGGAAACAAAGTAAGAAAAGTAGGCAAGTGTGTACTAATAATAAAATAAAAATACACATATATGAAATATATATATATATATGATTATGGATAAATACATAACTTATAAAAAAAAATATAAGCACCCTAAATTATTTTAATTCATATAGACATATAAATAAATGATAAATTTACATGTAAAAAATATGACAATATACATAAATTTAAATAGAAGAAAGATAGAAGTCTTTAACTCGTTTCTTAAACAAGGAGACACTTGCACTATCGCGAATTGTAGAAGGCAGAGAATTCCACAGTCTGACTGCATGAACAGAGAAAGAATAGAGAAGAAATCAGACTTATGTGCTGGAAATTTAAGAAGAGACCTTAAGTGGGACCTACAAGGATCATCAGGTTGGTGTACAAAAGAAAAACGATTCCTTAGATAGGAGGGATAAGTAGGGTTATAGAGGACATTATATAGAAGGCAAAGAATTCGGGTATTCCTACGTTGACGTATTGGGAGCCATTTAAGTTCAGCTCGATAATGTGAAACATGGTCATATTTCTTAAGGCCATAAATGAACCGGATAGATAAATTTTGCAAACGCTCAAGTTTGTTCAATTGTTCCTCAGTAGCATCAAGGCAACAAACATCAGCATAATCTAATAAGGGTTGTATAAGGGACTGGGCTAAAGCTATTCTAGTAACCGTAGGTAAAAAGCTCTGGAGACACTTCAAAGAATGAAAAGTGTAGAATACTTTACGACTGATTTCCTTAACATAAGAACTCCAGTCAAGATGTGAATCAAATATTACTCCCAAATTTTTAGCAGACTCAGTGTATGGTATTGGCACCCCATTAAATGTCACAGGAGAAATAGACGAAATATCTAAAGTGTTACACATGCGCTTACTGCCAATAATCATCGCCTGTGACTTACTTGGATTTACAAGTAACCCAAATGACCGAGCCCAATCACTTACACGACTTAAATCTTCGTTGATGGCTGCTATGGCTATCTCAGTATCAGCTACAGAAAATGACGATAGATCTGCAAATCGTCCGCGTAAAGGTGGAAATTGGAACGAAGAAGACGGGTGACAGAGTTAATGAAGACAGAAAAGAGCAAAGGAGAAAGTACACCACCCTGGGGAACACCCGCACTAAGCTTACACCAATCAGATGTAGACTCATCAAGACGAACACGCTGCGAGCGATCCCGAAGGTACGAACTGAACCAGGCCAGAGAAGCAGAAGAGAAACAAAACGACTTTAGAATACCAATAAGTATATCGAAGTCTACCGAATTAAAAGCATTACTAAAATCAAGCAAAACCAGTACAGTCAGTGATTTATCTTCCATAGCCCAGCGGATATCATCAGTAACATTTAATAAGGCAGAAACTGTACTGTGACCCGCACGGAAACCAGACTGGAATGGACTAAGAAGGTTGTTGGAAAGTAGAAAAGAAGAGAGCTGCCTGTGTACAATGTGCTCAAGAACTTTTGAAAGGAATGGTAAAATTGAAATTGGTCGGAAGTTCGAAGGAAGTAAGGGACTAGCAACTTTAGGCAGAGGAATCACATGGGCAGACTTCCATGCAGAGGGAAAAGTAGAAGAGGAAAGAGAAAAATTAAACAGATGTGTTAATACAGGGAGCAAAACGGGAAGGATAAGAGTCACCATTTTAGAAGAAAGTTCATCGCTTCCAACCGCAGTAGAGCTGATAGAAACCACTGATTTCTTAACTTCTTCCTCAGACACAGATTGAAATTCAAAGGAAGGACAAACAGGCAAGGGCAATTTTGAAAGATCAAGCAAAGTATTATGTTTAACACTAGGGTCCAAAGTTACAGGAGGCCGAGAAAAGTGAGCATTAAGCAAATTTATATCAATATCCCTAATATTGCTTACAGGAGACCTACCAATGCCTACTGACTTAAGAAATTTCCATGCATCAGCTGAGTTACAATTCAACAATGAGTCATGAAAAAACCGTCTTTTAGCATCTCTACACAGACGACTGCACCGATTCCGAAGCATTTTATAACGCACAAAATTATCATTTGAAGGTCGTCTCCTATATCTGCACTTGGCCTTATCCCTGAGCACCATGTACTCCTTAATGTCAGCATTGATCCAGGGAGCCGGATTGTGTTTAATTTTAACCCTTCTAATGGGAGCATGACGGTCAAATAAGTCAAGGATAAGACTAGTCAGACTACCTACCATATTATTTATGCAGGTGCCATTAACTACGAGAGACCAATCAATGTCACTTGCTTCGCGTAATAACTCATTTATATCAATTCCAGAATAACTACGAAGACAAGCAAATCGCGGCTTTTGCTTGGGCGTGCGCAGGCGATAGGCTAGATAGGTCAGGTCATGATATGAAAAAGGCGCTGTAAGTTGCCCGTGAGTGGAAAGATGTTCAGGAGAAGAAATAATCATTAAGTCAAGCAAAGAAGGAGTGCAGTTAGGAAAATGGTGAGTAGCAGCAAGAGGTAGAATATGTAAATTAAAGGATGATAGGAGAGAGACAAGCCTACCTATTAACATCTTTATATTTAATTTTACTAATAGATCATATTATTTGCATAGTATAAATATACATTTAACTATTTACAGTGAACAACATATAACACAGAACTCTGTCACTTTACACTATGTCTAAATATATCCTCGATAATCCGAGTCTCTGGTCACAAGATCAGCACCATAGTACCGCGAGGCGCGGACGCGGGCGCGGGCGAGAGAGCGCGGGGGGGCGGGGCCGCCTCTCATTAGAGCTTCGATATTACTTGGAACTTACGAACCTGATTTTATAGTCAACCCATAACATTATAGCTTCGATTATTCACTTTTCATCATCACTACTTTATTCAACATTGTCAACATGTTTTTACTAAGTAGAACAATAGGTAATACACATGTAGTCCATGATTGTCGCCCTGAGTAGGTAGCAGGACAGTAGTGTGTGTGTGTGTCGGGTGTAATTCATCACTAGACCAGTAGTTTGTCAATGTGTTTACTAAGTAGAACGGTATTTGAAACACATAGTGTCCACTGCCGCACTGTGCGTGTCCCAGTATTACGTGTGTGTGTGTGTCGCGTGTCTCACAGCAGGCGCGTGTGTGCGCGCGCGTCGTCGTCGCTGTCGGCGCACTCGAAGCGTATCCGCCTGGCGTCGGTCCGCCGCCGCTCCGCCTCCGCCCCCGCGCCCGCCCCCGGCTCCGCCCCGCTCAGCGTCGGCGTCCGCGCCCGCCGCACGCGCCTCTAGTCACACTTTTTCCTCGCCCGCTCCTCCCCCGCCAACACCGGACCGCACGAACTGGAATGTATTACGTAAATGGTTTTAATAGAGTTCATTGTAAAGTGAAGGTTTAAATTAATTAAAAGTATGGGAACACTAGTGAATCCTATGCCATATGTCATACGATTTAAAAGATTACCTTAACAAATTACGGCTACCCAAAACCAAAACCAGCGCGGGTTATTTTTTTTAAACATGTTTTTTGCATCAAGTTTTGCCAATTTTTTAGCTACGTCTATGGCAAAAGCAACTGTATTTCTATCTTAAATAGAATCAGAGTTATGAACATGCCTAAACCTAGCAAGTGCCCTTCGTACTCAGTGGCTACAAAATCAAAAAGCTAGCAATAAACATTTCCATGTTCAAAAACCCACCCACCCCAAAGCTATATATCGTTAGTGTACGTCCTACGCTGTACTTTCCGGTACGTGGTCTCTTTACGTGTACGTGGAACCTTTCTGCTCCGACCGCCATCGGTTCCCCGGTCTATGTGGCCTGCCCATTTGTCACCTGAGCTTGGCAACCCGGGTGACTATGTTGGAGACTTTAGTTTGTCTACGTGTCTCCTCACTCCTGAGGCGATCTCTTAGAGAAACCACAGCAGTGGGCTTCCAAAAGCTGTAATGATGATGATGAAAGCCAAATCTGGTTAAGCTCTCTTACATTTTGATAGGAAAGGGAAGAATTCAATCTCCTGATCCAGCTACTTCCATAGTTTGGCACGAAGGTTATGCCGCCGGTCGAGAGGTTTCCAATCCAACAAAGTTAGCTATTTTTAAATTCATGAAAAAATAAATTTCTACTTAAGATGATTACTTTGGCAGCTGCCTTTGTTCCCCTTGATAAGAGGTTTGTTCATGGAAATGAGTTATGATGGATGGAATTACTGACATAGGGTTCAGGCCCTCACTGGTCGAATAATTTGGCAAGATGCGATATCGAGCTTTTGTGGGGTATGTGAAACGATGGTTCAGCAAGAAATATTGCTCTGCTAACCCAAACGACTGCATGAGTTGGATATAATTATAAAAGTCGATTTCATAAGACTAATATATTTTTTTATAAATAGTAACTACTAGTACTAATCGAAATTTTATGAACGATTGGAGCAGATAGTACTTAATCATAACGTTGAGGAAATGTATATACTCGTAGCTTACGCCCATAAATATCCGAAGTTGCGTATTCCTGAGGCAGGTATTGTTGTATTGGTTTTTGCAGAAACAAGTTTATTCCCTGAGGAACCGTAACTTCCACATGTGTGGTTTCAAAACATAATATTCTTTAAGAAAATATTTAAGACATTATTGATTTGCTGATTTAATGGTCGAAGTTTTTATATAAATACGTGTGCATAGATGAAACTAAGGAAAGCGTTTTTGCACGGCGTATTTGAATTAAATTCAATAAATGACTAGAGTACATAATACAATAAATCTAAATATTTGAATGATATACCATTAAAATATATATATTTGTCTAAGTTGAAGTTGATTGTATATAAACTTCAACTCAGACGAAAATATAAAATAGATTATATAATTGTTTGCTAATATGATGGGCGATTGTAACGCGTGAGGTATAGGGCTAAAACGGTACAGACGTGTGACCGGCGTGTGTGAGGGGGTCTCACCGAGACGGTGGTGTTGGTGGTGGAGTTGGCGCGCGGGCGGAAGGTGAGCACGCGCCAGCGCCGGCGCAGCTGCGCGAGCACCTCGCCGTTGCAGAAGCAGTAGAGCACGGCGACGCAGAGGCCCTGCAGCGAGGTGGTGGCCGCCGACACGTACTCGTACGCGAGCCACCAGCGCGCGGCGCGCGACGGCCGGAACGGCGTCAGCAGGTACTGCAGCCCCAGCAGCGGCGCCAGCAGGCACGTGGCGCGCAGTGCGTGCAGCGCCGTGGCGGAGGGCCGGCGCGCGCCCGCCACGCCCCCCACGCCGCCCGCGCGCAGCTTGGTGCACAGCACGCGCACGATGTTGCACAGGAAGCCGAGGTTGAGCAGCACGGCGAGGCACACGGGCGCGGCGAGCTCGGGGCGGGGCGCGCCCTCGTCCGCCCAGCACAGCGGCTCCGCGCCGAGCCAGCGCCGCACCGCGTGCGCCACCGCGAACGGCACCGGCAGCGCCCAGCCCGCCGCCAGCAGCGCGCGCACCAGCCGCCGCTCCGACACGAACGCGCGCACCAGCACCGTGTGCAGGTACACGCCCTCGCACAGCATCCACGTGTAGTTGGTGAGCAGCGCGTACGCGAGCAGCGCGTTGAGGGCGCGGCACCAGCCCGGCGACGCCGCCAGCGTCTGCGGCTCCTGCACCACCAGCGCGTACCACGCCAGCCACAGCGCGTTATTCAGCGCGAACGACGCGAACAGGTTCATGTGCACCGTGATGCGCGCGCACCGCAGGCTCCTGAAAACACACGCCAAACGCATCGTTATTGTTGGAACTTAACGAGGACCGAGTTAGGATGTATAATAAATGAATAATAATTATATTCCTGTGAAGGAACAATCTAGAAACTGCGACTTACTTAAAGTAGAAGAGTATGGCGAGCGAGAGCAGCAGCGCCACCAATGACACGCTGTAGCCCGTCTCGTACACTGCGATGATCTCGCTTACATCCTGCAACACACGCACAGTACTATTTTCGCAACTATACACGAATGCATTTAACATCAGAGCTAAAAACTCCTATACGTCATCTATGTATGCAAGTTCTCAATGATAACGGAACAAAGACTTGGATTTTTACAAAAGACATTCTCAACAAACTCAGTGTCACGAGATGACAACAGATGATGCGATGACGTCCAGAGAAATGTGAAAGGGATGGAAGTAGCACAAAACCGAAAAAAATGGAATTATATGAAGGAACATCTATCTAGGAAGAGGTTGCCCTGGGCTGAAAGAAAAAAGAAAACCAAAAACTTCGGGTTCCATTACTACTTTTGATTTATAAAAACATCATCATTATGGCTAATCATTCCTATTATACGACACCTGTACATTGTGTGAAGAGCTAAAATGTTTGAGGAAATACCTGATATTTGAACATGTTCTCATGTCTGGTACATTGATACATTAATACAGCATTATTCTATTTAAAGTTGGCAGTCAACTGTGACGTGACATTCAGTGTTCAGTATTCAACTATAGTATCAGTGTGTAAGAGTCGAGCGGTGGTGGTGTGTGTGTGTGTGTGTGTGAGTGTTCACTAACGTCCTCGGGCCGGTAGCAGGTGGTGTAGTTGGACCAGGGGTTCCCGGGTCTGCGGGTGCCGCCACCACGTGCCGTTCGCCGTGCACTCCTTGTGCGCCAACACTGGAACCACACAAACACTCATGTCAGTGAGGCTTCCGTAACCTCACTCGACGAAACACAACCACTCATTTGTTTCACCAAGGTAATCACATAAAGAGTAACTGTCAACAGTTATTAATTTCCTTTAGCACTGAATCTGACACAGACAAGAGTATCCGTTACCATCAGTGTAAACAAGTAATCATTATGTGATTCCAAGCCTTTAAATGGCCAAGGGACAGGCGTCATTTGTTACTGAGCCAGTGTTTGCATTAGGAGTCCATAAATAAACAAGATATACATACATATATTGCTGCTGTGAAAAAACACTTAGATTATTTCACAGCAGCTTTCTGCCAGGATGTGGTATCACTCCAAGCGAACGCATTAAATATATTTTACAGGTATTTACAGGTATTAAATATATTTTTATATAGTCTAAGTATTGTATGTATATTATATATTTTAAGTATATTATTTTGTATATTATTACTAATTCAGATAGCACTGAGACCGACCGTGCGCCATCTCAGCCGGGCTCACTGAAAATCAGTGTCAGGGCCCTCTCGTAGAGGCTCCTGGCTAATGCTGAGTGGGTTCATTGTGTCTAAACGTCGTACATCGTTACACTTTGTAATGTAAGGCAAGGAGCATAAATGATGTAACGTGTATAATTACCTATGTATAATTAAATTGTTAGTTGTTATGTTGTTTATTGTTTTGTCTCATGTAATGTATACGATGTTTAGATATAAATGTATTTTCTTTCTTTCTTTCTGAATTATCAATGGTAATGTGTAGTATACGCACGCTCTGGTCGGAAGCCGGGCACGAAGGCGGGGCAGGGCGCGAAGGCGGTGCTGTTGGCGCGCGTGTGCGGCCAGCACGTCCAGCTGTCGAACGTGCCCGCGCAGTACACGCCTGCACAACGTACACACGTTCACTGTACATATACTATTTAGTGCATAATTGCTGGAAAACTTCTTCGTTTTAGTTTCCCAGAACTATAAGAATTTGTTTAAAATAATGTAACATTACATTCGAGATATGTGTACCAAAATACAAATTTTCTGAGATATCAACGTGCTTTTTATTCAATGTTCCTAATGCGTATGCAATGTCATATTTGACGTAAAAAATAATTCTCAAATGTTTCTCAAAAAAGAAAGAACAAAACACAAAATATTCTGGTTTTTCTTTCTTTCTAAAATAATGAGATTAGGACAGAATCAGTCACAATTTTACCACTTAAAAGAAAACAATTTACAAATTATGCAAACTTAATTAGGATGCCACGATTAATAATCAGTCTCTACTCATTCCACTGCTATGAGGAAAGAGTTCAATATACGACTTCTACAAACACGTTAATACATAATAAAGACATATTAGCCGTGCCCCAAAGTTTCCTGGAAAAGCTTAATGGAAAATAATCTCATAATATTTTTACGAGCCCGCTTTAGGTTCGGATAATGTGCATTACAATTTTGATACGTCGACAGCAGCGACGTTAGGACAAAGTTTGTGAGACTCACGGACTTGGAACAAAGTCAAATTACATTTCGGCGGCGACGTCGGAGCAACTTCAACTCATTACGATACTTTTCAAATACTAAACTAAAACTGGTTGACTACTGCACAGCTCATTGTTAGATGTAAATTGTATTGTATGGAAGTTGTTTAAAACTTAAAGCTAGAACAGTGGTTAGGAAATGCTTTTTAGATAAAATAGATTCTGAGAGAAATTAAAAAAATGTGTTTAAAAATTCAATTGTTAACTTAAAAAATCGTAGTAGATTGGACGTTTAACCCTTGGAAGTTTGAACGTAATATAACCGCGATGTAAAATACAGGTAGCGCCATCTATTGGTATCTATGATTATTATTATTGCACTAGCTTGATTGATTAACACATATGCCTTTCAGTAGTTTAGTTGGTGGAATTAAGGACTTTTAATCTCTGAAATCTGTGTACAATTTATAACAAGTGGCAACTTTTGAATTAATTGCAAAAGAAAGCGTAAGACCCCTCCCCCCCCAAATAACGGATTTTACCCTATGTATGTTTTGTATGTTTATCCGTTTTTATAGGATAAATGATTAGTTTGGAACTTGATGGCGCTGTAAGAATATCAGTGGTTATCATCATCAGCTCATTATACGTACCCACCGAGGGGCATGAGTCTACCAGTAAAGGGTGTATAGGCCTGGCCTATACACCCTTTAGTAGGCTTTATTCTTCGATCGAAATACGTCAGTCTATTTAGCCACCGATGCTTTAGATTTCAGTGGATATTTCTTATTTATTTGCCTTTGGATATATAGATCCGAGAACGGACAAGTGTGTAATGGTAGGAGTATTGCCTGGCGGCGGTTGTGTGTTGTTGTTGGCGAGGTCGCAGGCGAGCGCGTGCTCGTCCCGCTGCGGGTCCTCCATGGCGCGGCTCCCAGCGCCCCCACAGCGCCCACCACCTCACGCCGCCATCACGCCGAACATGCACGCCCTGCCGACAACACAATTCTCAAATTAATAACATAGCATATTTCATCTTTTGGTCGTAACCTGAAAACTCGTGAATATCATAGTATACGACAAAACTAGTTGGTAGACTCGATACTGGGTCGTCTAGGTAAGAACCACCGCAGTGCCACATATCGTTTCGGGAATGAAGAGTGATATGCACTCTTATGTTTCGAGATAAGGGCACTGTAGCTAATGAAATTACCGGGTATAAGAGACCTAACATCTGTTGAATCTGGTGTCGGGCGCAGTGCGTATCACTTACCATCAAGTGAGCGTCCTGACCGTCCTATCACACTGCCACATATAAAAACAAACAATAATTGGACTACTGGCCATGCGACTACTTTAAGTTTAACACCTAAAAATGAGGAATTATTAATCGTAAATGTACGAAATTATAGAGAACTTGTTATGCAAAAAATAAATTCAGTAAAATTAAAATTACTAGTAGCAATTATAAATTTGTTTAGAAATATGTAATTATCTGTAGTTTTAAGTAATTAAGAACACTGCTACTGACTTTCTTGCATGCTTTTTAAATAATAGAAGTATTTTTATAAAACGCAACCGCCTATAAAATGTTGGCAGCTTAAGTTTTCAGAAAAAAAACATTTATATATTATGCATAATGCAATTACAACAATGACGTGAAAATTAGTGATACAACACTCAGCGTATTCGGAGAACCCAAAAGGGCACGCGCTTTAGATAAAGGTTTTTGTAAAAATGTTGTAATTAATTAAAAAAAGCGTCCCTCGCATCCCGGCCGCGACTCTATCTGCCATTCCTATTTAAATGGTAATTCCCTCGGGGAGCTGCACCCACGGCCTGCACGCGACCACTCCTCTGGTGATTTTCCGATCATGAACTGAACGTGAGATGCCTCTATTCCGTTTTACAACCCATGTGGTGCTATGGTTCAGACATCGGGTACCTAAACCAAGGGTTCCAGGTTCTATCTCTTGTATTTCTGTGCATGAAAATATCTGTTCGTATATATGGTGTTTCTGTATCGTCATCAGCTCATTAAACGTCTCCACCGAGGGGCACGAGCGTACCCGTATACGGTGTACAGGCCGTAGACGTCCACGTGGGCTCAGTGCGGACGTACATATATTCCGGAAATTCGAAAACACATTGTTACGTGGTGNGTTTCACTGCATCGGTTGTCTCGGGTGACGGGCGCAGTGCGGTATTGATGGCGAATATAACTATTTATCGGTTGTTGGTCTCCTTGAATGCCGCTATGTCATGGTCAGGCGTATCACTTACCATTAAGTGAGCGTCCTGACCGTCCTGTTCACATCGCAACATAAAAAAAACTGCGGGGTGCCTTTCTACATAGCATGGCTGTTGCAGATTGGTGGATGTTAACCATTACGTTGTAAGAAAGTTTTGATTTATTCAAGATTGAGTTTCCGTAACAATACTTATAATTTATTTTCAAAATTGCTTTTAATATAAGTCAAATGCATCTTCAACTAACTAAGACCTAAACTCGTATTAAATATCCATTGCAAGTAGCATACCAATACCTCACATTGAGAACAGATTATGATAATGCGGAGTTACGTGAAGCCAGCTTAATGTTGTGCATGAACTTTGACTGGGCACGGAGCGAGAACTGGCGGCGGTGCTATTAATTGTAGACGTCACGTGTAGGAGTGTACGTGGTCGTAACCTTTTTTTGGCTGTCATAACAGCTTCTGTTAGTTAGAGTATCTTCAGGGTAAATGGTGAGGAAATATTGAAATTTTAATAGAGGTTTCCTAAACACTTAGCTTGATAAACACTAAAGCTTTTGGGTTTAAGTCAGGTCTTTCTACCGACACTGCAATATTATATTTGAAGCAACCTGTCAGGTACATCATCATTATTACAGCCTAATTATGTCTACTGCTGAACGAAGGCCTCCCCTAATGATTTCCACTCGGGTCGATCCCTAGCAGTTGACAACCATCTGCTACCCGCCACCTTAACCAGATCATCCGTCCATCTGGTTAGGGGTAGGCCTACGCTTCGCTTTCCGTTACGTGGACGCCACTCGAGAACCTTTCCGCCCCATCGGCCATCGGTTCTAGGCACTATGTGCCCTGCCCACTGCCACTTCATTTTGCTAATCCTCTGGTCTATGTCGGTCACCCTAGTTCTCCTATGGATATCCTCGTTTCGGATTTTATCGCGTAGGGAGACACCTAACGTAGCCCTCTTCATAGCACGCTTAGCAACCTTGAGTGTATTCAAGAGGCCCTTAGTGAGCGACCATGTTTCGCTTCCGTATGTCAAAACTGGCAACACACACTGTTGTGCGTGAAGTCGGCCAATCCGGACTTGGCCTGCGACTGGGACGACTAAGGCCTATACACTTTATACGGGTAGGCTCGTGCCCCTCGGTGGGGACGTTTAATGAGCTGATGATGACGATGAAGTTTATTGAGTTTTTTTTAATACTGATAATTTAATATAACGAATATTGAAAAGTTTTTTCGAGCCTTTTTGAACTTAATTTGCTATCATCCTCTGAGGTTGTTTCTCCGAGCTATCCGCCCAAATAGTTTCGAAGGAATCGGAGTCAGTTATAATAATATCTAATAACTAGGAAGCTAAAGATGGCTGGCAATGATACGATGACTTATGGTGTTGGCTGTTATCAGAAAAGCTTTGGAAATTGGGAAATAATAAGTTAATTAACGCAGGGATGTTGTTGTTAGCAGGAAGGCGCGCCTCGACGGAGCTCGACCCCTTGCCGACAATACATAAGAACCAGTGTTGCCGCTCAATAGTCGACTATCGATAGTTTTACACTATCGATAGTCAACTTTTCATCAATAGTATTGCCACAATACATGAACTCACCGTATTGAAATATTTTATGTATACCATTACTTATCATACCCAAATATTTGTAATGCTTTATATAAATTTAAAAGTCTCAAGTAATTTACTAGATCCATCAGCCAATATTCATTTTCAATACTATTGAATCACAAACCACTATCGATAGTAATGTCTATATTCAGCTTCGATAGTATTGCAGTGTACCAATAGTATTGCGCTAAACTAATTGTCGATAGTATCGATGGGCCTATCGATAGTATAGATGAATTTCGAGGTCTAATATCGATAGGGCAGCAACACTGGTTAGAACATAATAACTGCAATCACTAAATCAACACTACGTCTTAATCATGTCGATACAAAATGCCAATGTACATACACTGTAGTATTTCCATAAAAATCTCTATTTTGTAGAAGTCTTTGTGACTTTGCGCTTGTTGGTAATGAACTGCCAACAATTTCAGCCTGTCCATGTCGCAGCAAAGATCCTTTAATTATACGACAGGACAACTCACATACTGCTTCACTTGTTATAGGTTATATGGTTTCTAAAGATTTCCTCATCCTGCAGAATACATTAATTGTGATGTTTGATTTATAATTGTTTACAAAATTACACTTGAGTCAATTATAGCCTACGTATTTGATGTATTTTGTAATATTGGTACAACGTATAATACAACAAGCGGTTGACTCGATACTGAGTCGTGTACGCGGGGAGTAGTCTGCCGTAGCGCAGTATTACCGGGTATATGAGAGACTCAACATCAGTCGTCTCAGGTGACAGCCGCGGTGCGGCGTTGACGGAAAATAATAACTGTTTTCCAGTTTCTGGTCTTCAATGCTGTTTTGTTGCAAAATCCTAATGCACGTGTCCTCCCACTCCCCCCCTAAATTAAGTGGGAGAACCCTTAAAGTTGTAACACTCGAATGATTTTCCATGTACGCCGGACGCGGCGGACGATTATGCAAATGCGGCGACACTCGGCTAATGGATGTCGCCCGCGCCGACAACATGGAGGCCCTCCGACAAACTGAAAGCGACAATGCCCACGTGATTTATTACGCTGCGGCCGAGACCCGCCAATTTCACTCATCCTGAATGGGATTCATTCAAACTGAAAAAGACCATTTGGGTATAAACGGTCAATTTGTACAGTATGTACTTATTGTCTCTGATTCTAAAATCTATTCGAAGTTATATATATATATTTATTGAACAGGAGGCAAACGAGCATACGGTTCACCTGATGGTAAGTGACACCGCCGCCCATAAACATTTGCAAGACCTCAGGTACCAGAAATGCGTTGCCGGCCCTTTAAATGTGTGTACGCTCTTTTTTTTAAGGACGCCAGGTCGTATCGCTCTGGAAGTGTATCCTGTGAAATTTTTGTCGTACGTGGCAAAAAATGACGACAGAATCGAACTGTGGAAACCTCCAATCATCCAGGTGGTGAGGATGAAATTTGGAGTTCCTCCGAGATGTACGGTGGTGGAACTCAGCCGCAGGAACAAGCCCAAACAACCCATCGGAACACTCCCCGTGATAAAAGCGGTAGAGAATGCAAAGCGATGCTACATCTCTACGCAAACTCAAAGGATCCAGCAGGTTAGTAACATCTGTGTCGTCGACGATTCGAGCCGCCCTCTTTTGGATGCGGTCACGAGGAAGAAGTTGGTATTGCGGAGCCCCCGCCCAAAGATGGGAGCAGTATTCCATGTGGGCCGAACTTGCGCCTTATAAAGCTGCAAGCGATGACTCGACATGAAATACCGCCGCGATCTGTTGAGCACACCGAGCTTCATAGATGCCAACTTAGCTTTTTCTTCCAAATGACCGCGAAACTGGACGCCACTCGATATATCGACGCCAAGAATACTGATACTAGCTGCTGGAGTCAGGGAGTACCTTGGAATTGCGGCGATACGACAAAGGGCGTTTTTTTTGTGGAAAATGCGCAAATTTGTGTCTTTTTGGGATTAAAATCTACTAGGTTACCCCAGTCAGAGACTTGTTGTAAAATAGCCTCAACTTCAGACACAAGTCTGAAGTTGAGGAGATATTTTTACGAGGTGAGTTGGCTCGGCCGGTATAAGATGCATCGTCCGTGCTGTCATCCGCATAACAATGAATGCCGCTAACGTGCAGCATATCATTGATATGCAGAAGAAATAGCGTGGGCGATAGTACACAGCCTTGCGGGACACCAGCATTCACAGATCTATATTCCGAGCATACACCGTCGACAACAACCCTGATGCTACGATCTGTGAGAAAACTGGTAACCCATTTGCACAACTTCTCGGAAAGTCCGTATGAAGGCAGCTTGGAAATGAGTGCTTTATGCCAAACCCTATCAAAAGCTTTCGCTACGTCCAAACTAACCGCAAGCGGAGACTAAGGGGGAGGCCCCTTAGTCTCCAAGGCCTGGGTCCACATGTGTGTTAGGTACACTAGAAGATCACCCGCCGAACGACCCTTACGGAAACCGTACTGGCGATCGCTTAGCAATTGATGATCCTCTAGGTAATGTAAGAGCTGACGATTAATTATGAATTCCATGACCTTGGAGAGTAAAGAGGTAATGGCTATAGGTCTATAATTGGACGGATCCGAGCGATCACCTTTTTTAGGGATTGGTTGCACTGAAGCTGTCTTCCAAGATTTTGGAAATACGCCAGAAGTGTAAGAGAACCGAAAAAGACGAGGCGCCAACTCAGGAGCACACATTTTAAGTACAACCGGGGGAATACCGTCTGGCCCACACTCGACTTATGAATGTCAAGAGAAAAAAGTGCACTACGCACTGAACGTTGAGTAAACAAAACGTCAACATCATCCAAAGTCGAGTTTGACGCAAAGAGTTCACCCAAAAGATCGGCCTTCTCTTTAGCGGTATGAGCCAACGTGAAATCCTCCCGGCGCAGTGGTGGACTACCACTAGATGGCTTCGAAAAATTCCCCGTAGTAGCTTTAGCGAGAGACCAAAATGCACGAGAACCTGACGGCAGGTTAATAAGCCTCTCGCCAATTCTACCGATGTGTTCCGCCTTTGCCTTGGCAATGACTCTTTTGAGGGACCTGGATGCGTAGTTGTACTCCTTTTTCTTAATGCTGGTATTTAGATTCTGAGACGCTACTGCATTTGCCCAGGCCTGATAGCATACCTGCTTACGACGAGTTGCCGTTTTGCACGAGCTACCAAACAAGGCTGGGATCTGCCACCGATAGGTACCACAGAAGAAGGAACTAATAGCTCCATTCCGTGCAGCACTACGTCAGCGACAGAATCAGCAGCAACGTCAGGATCTTCCGGCGAGAAGCAAACTTGATCCCAGGGGTATGCAATTGGATTTATTCTAACTGAAAAATAATAAATATATCTCATCAACCTATTGCAGTCCACTGCTGGACATGTATGAATTTTCAACATTTTTTACATTATCATTAGCATTAACCTTTTTTACTAAACTACTGAATCGATTTTCATGCAACGTCACCATTTTAAAGCTCAATTACTAGGCTTTAATTATGTAAAACATTATATAGAGGTAAAATAAGTTTTTTAGTTATATCACTTTTTATGCGTACTTGAGGCTTGAGTCGATTTACTTGCACGCGAGTATATATTAATATGAAATCTCCACGACAAAAGATAAAAGCTTATTAGTATATTGCTTAGTTATTCGCTACAAACCAGTTTAAGATGTGTGGATTTTTGTTAGTTATCATTGAACCTGGTTGTCTAAGGGAGCTATGTTGGCGAGATGTAACATGGTTGCTTATCAGGCCTGACTTTTTTAGAAATATGACGTAAAAATGAGACTTTAGATTAACAAAGAGTCTCATGGATTATAATACAAACGAACCGCGCTCCGCAATTATCCCGCGACTCCTTTGGCCCGGGACAAAGGCGATGAATGTTTAAAATATTTTCCCAAAAATGTACATTGTAAAGGCAGACGTGCGGGCGGCCCGGGACTGTTTAATTTTTAACGTTTACGATGATAAATATGGAAGCTGCGGGCGGCCGAACCTACTTGTTTTGGGTGCGACAGCTGTTATGTTTTTCGATCTTATGTAGTATTAAATTGACCAAGCAATGATCTATGGATGCTATTAATCAAACGGAAATTATTTTATTCACTAGTAATATTAATTTCGTGGTAGAATACGATTAATAATAGTAATTGTATAATCAATATCCACTGACATTCATACAGCGTCATCAATCCAAACTAAGCTTCCAGAATGTGATATGAGTACTAAATAACGGATAACGTACTTAAATATTTTTTTATAAATACACAAAATTATGCATAGAAATACGCAGACATCGTCGTGCACACAAACAGGTGGTGGACTCGGTACGCAGTGCTTGATGTCGTCCCGTTAAATATAAGTGTTTTGCACTTCTGTTTCGGGATGAGGGCACTGTAGCTAGTGAAATTACCAGGTATGAGAGACCTAACATCTGTTGTCTCGGGTGACGGGCGCAGTGCGGCATTGATATAATAACTGTTTATTAGTTGTTGGTCTTAATCAATGCTGCTCTGTCATGGTCAGGTGTATCACTTACCATCAGGTGAGCGTCCTGATCGTCCTGTACTGATGATTTAATGATGATTAGGCTTCAAAGGCCCAGTGCCATTCGGCCGACTTCACTCACAACCTTTGAATCTTTTCTCAGGAGTGAG
Organism: Leucinodes orbonalis; assembly: GCA_019425675.1. Lineage (NCBI taxonomy): Eukaryota > Metazoa > Arthropoda > Insecta > Lepidoptera > Crambidae > Leucinodes > Leucinodes orbonalis. The sequence goes on from PQWD01007181.1 coordinate 27,208, forward strand.
GTTTCCTCACGATGTTTACCTTAACCGCTACAGCGTCGGATAAATGTTTATAAATCAAATCAAAATAAAGTAATACATATTTTACAGATGCTTTTGAAATACATATAATTCCGAAAATTCAAAAATATATTTTCACCCTCCAAATCGGAAGGCTACAGTGCACACCAATGAGCCACCGACGCTCTCTAAGTACATATTATACTAATATTACATTTCATATCCAACCAAACAATTCAGTGAAATTCAACTCACTTCAGCAATCATTGTCTTCCGAGTCGTTAATTGGAGCGTGTTTAATGTTAATTTCCCGATCGCGGGCGAAGCACACCAGACGCTCTCAACTTGTAAACTTGTCGCGAGAACAATTACTTGTCGTCCAAGTTGCAATAAAACAGGTGCAATACTGCTCCCGGCCGACGGAGTTGCAACTGCTGCACTACATTACGATGAATTTAATGAAAAGAGACAAGCCCTGCAGCAGTAGGATATGTTATTTATCATCATCAGATCATTAAAATTCCCCACCGAGGGGCACGAGCCTACCCGTATAGGGTGATTAGGCCTTAGTCGTCCACGCTGGCCCAGTGCGGGTTGGACGACTTCACGCACAACTTTTGAATTTCTTCGCAGGCGTGCGCAGCTTTCCTCACGATGTTTTCTTTCACCGTAAGAGCGTCGGATAACGTACATATATTTTTGAAAATTCGAAAACACATTGGTACGTGGTGGGATTTGAATCTCAGCCCTCCCGGTAGGAGGGCGACAGTCCACACCATTGAGCCACCGACGCTCTGTATCGACGTTATTACATTGTCTTTATTGAATTGTTTGCTCTCTATATTTCCGATGTACGCTGTTCACTCGCAGATGATTGAAAAAATTCAACGCTCTTTTACACGATCACTCGCTTATTTGTCACCAGGAGTGAGTCCCAGAAGTCCCTACGATTCGAGACTAAAATTTTTCAAAATGAGAACATTACGCCACCGACGAGCTGTTATTGATCTAGCGTTTTTGCATAGACTCATTATTAATAGAATCAAATGCCCTGAGCTCGTGGAACGTATCAATTTGGCGGTTCCTTTCTCGATGCCGCGCAAACCAATTGTTAAATTTTTCCTTAAACCTCTATTTCGATCAAATCTGGGTCATCATTCCCCGATACCAAGATCTTATGACGAATATAGTTACTATCTTAAAATTTTCCCAAAAATTCATATTTTCCACGACACCTGAAATTCGAAAGAGAACTGCTAAGCTTACCTGCTGAGCAGTCTTTATTTCCATAGTTATCAGTTACTCAGTATCACATTCTATGATACTGAGTAACTGATAGTTAAAACATATTACCGAAACTTTGTCATAACAACATAATATGTCCACTTATCCACTGCTGCTGAAGCCCCCCTAGTGATTTCATCGCGGACCGTTACCTAGCAGTCGGCAGTGAGTTCATAACAAATATGTAGTGGCTACGGTGGAAAAAATCGTTCGCAGAAATATATCGAATCTTGGGATCGGTTTAGAGGCTGCAACGCTACAGGCTCAGGTAAACCAGGTTAAAGCAAAAAGGTCTAGTTCATTATCTAGCAGCGGAGGGGCTCGTCGGTCGCGGGCGAGCACTTGTTGCGCCGCTCCTTGAGGAGAGCCCCGCCTCGCTAATTGAGAGCGCCCTACTTTCCGAGGTTATTGTGTTCACATTGTGGCGGTACTTTTCGCGGTTTCGTTTTATTTATGTATTAAAGTGAAAGCTCTTAACGTGTGCAGCGACTTTAAGGGATTTGCGCTCGCAGCTTCGTTGGTTTCGGCGTCTTATGCCTCATTAGGCGAATGAATATCCAGAACAATCGGTCTTCCGACCGATGCTACTTCAGTTTGATGATCCGACCAAGTTTAACGGTAACTTGCAGTCTTTTCAAGAATTACATAATTTTTAACTAGGTATTTTATCCCTGTCATAGCCCTTGCTAAAGACACATCGTAAGTATGAATGTTGTATTTCAGCAGTTTTAGTGTACGAGCACGATGAATGCGTGAACGCCGTCGGTTGCTGCGCCCTGACCGGCCAGAGTACCAGGGTTTAGCTTTGGGAAAAATAATTCCACTTGTATGTGGTGCCTCATTGATTCAGTCTAGTGTCTCACTACTGACACGTACAAATACGCAGAAAACACGCTGGTAGAGTAATTGAACATGCATTAAGTTTTGTGTTTACTTTATCATTTAATATAGGGCATAGGCACCTATACTGTCTTCGTTCGCCGTAGACATGCTTTGTCTTGTCAATCCCATCATAACAAGAGTTGCATATGTGTATACAGTTACGTATTGTACAAATACTTTGATCTCTAAGTATTGAGGCACGTTTTAATATACATTTTATTACAAACCAAAACTCACAAAGAAAAGAGACCTTAGGTTAGTCCCGAGTGCGACAGACTACAGCTAAGAAAGGTTTCACGAGAAACCCGAAACACGTCAGATTATTTAATCATAATGTTCAGTTCGGTTGTAGCTCAGAATTCTGAATCTCTCGCCCTCCGCCCCTCGGCTACCAGGAGATTAATCTTTCAAATTGACATTCTTTGTTGTTAAATGTAGCAATGTACGGTTTTCTATATGGACGTTTATAAGCCTTTCTGAAATGTAATCTGAATTCAGCAAATGAAATGAATGGCTCGATGACTCCATTGAGTAGGATCCCTGCTTAAAAAATATATGCTATAAAGAAATTATAAGCTCGATTTTCTGTTAGAAAAAAAGATACTGTGTAAGTATTGCGTTTACAATTTTACTGTAACATTTTGACGACCCGGGTGGAGTAATGTTTGTCATATCAGCTAATACACCTAGAGTTCGTGGTCGATCCACGGGCAGTACTTTGTGTGCATAATAAATTTTCTGTTTGTATACAGTGTGAATTTGAAATCATTGGCATCTATTCGACGTATTTTATTGTACTCATATTTTAATATAGAGTAGTAAGAATATTTTATGGGAACCAAAAATTTATGTAATATATTTATTGTAATATGCATTATTAATCAATCGCAAAGTGATTGACATGATTTTTAGGGTTTTTTATTTTTTGTATCAATTGATTAGTTTCATATTTGAGGTATACTTTGCATCATGAGTGGGTTCTTATTGAAAAAAATGCCTATGTTTAAAATTTCACCCTGTATATGGTCTGGGTGTTTCTATGCACATGCTTGCCCGCGATATTACCGCTACGTGTGTCTACAGGCCACCACAAACTGAAATTAGTTAAGACTTAAATGCACGTTGTACGCGATGAATGTTAACTTTATACCAAAGGCGTATTAATATGATTCATGTGAAATCACTGGCGGAGAAATAATCTAAAGTTAGTCAAAATCGTAACTGCTGTTTTGGCAAAAAAATTGGTAGATACTAAAAATGTGGGGCCGCAATTTCAATCACAAACTTCAATATTTAATCATAAGCCGTGGATTTGCCTGTTCAATGATTTTTTCAATGGATTAATATTGTAATGGAATTTATTTTGCTACGTAGATGGAATCCACTGGCGATGGCAAACATTTCGTTGCTGAAGGAAACTTTAAAAATAAGGTCAGGTAATTTCAACTTTATTTCTATTAAAAATACCCGTGGATTATTACAAGCTTTTTCCAAAAGATTGCAACCCACCAAAAACATTATGTAAAAAACTAGCCACGTCTCGACTTGATAGAGTTGCTTGTTTATCTGTAAAAAGTAATGAAATCTAGAGAAAGAGGTGCTAAGTCTAAGGTACCTTACAGCGATTTCTTTATTATTATAGTTTATGTTGTGTGACAAGAGAGAAGAGAAGAAGGGCCTCCGGTATATTTATTCAGAGAAACACAACCTCTCGTAGCTGCTCGCGGCCTTCTGTGATACAGTCAATTGTATCACTCTGGTCGAGTCGAATCGCTTGAGAAAAAATTAAAAAATCTAAACAATATATTATTAATCTAAATATTTATTATTTATGTCCATAGAGAACACTTATTAAAATCTACTACGGGCTACAAATTGTTATTATGTATTGAAAACTAGCTTTTGCCTGCGGCTTCGCTCGCATCAAATTCGGGATAATACGGTACTTTCATTTATCACTATACATAGGATTTCCCCTCGCTCCAACTTTAAAGGTTTCGGGGTCAATTTCAGAATTTTTTATAAGCAAAAAATATGTTATAGTGAGCTAACCTTAAAAGATAGACATATGCTGTCGCGGACTTTTTTGTAGACCTTTAAAAGGAGAGCAATACTCTCATACATGACTTTTGTGTAACTTTAACCGTTTACGCAGCGTACGCAGCGGAAGCTCCAAGTATGAAAAAATACCCCCGTACGCTATTACTCGTAGCGTAATAGAAGCGGAGCAGTATAGATCCATAGCATAGCAGATAATATATACCCTATAGCCTTTCTCGATAAATAAGCTATCTAACACTGAAAGTATTATTCAAATCGAACCAGTAGTTCCTGAGATTAGCGCGTTCAAACAAACAAACAAACAAACTGTTCAGCTTTATATATTAGTATAGATAATGCAGCAAGAGCAACAAGACCATGACATGCTCTCCTACAACACAACGAGACATTCCGAGTTTACTTTTACTCAGATTATTATATTCTGTGCAATAAATAAAATATTAATAAATCAATTATTATTAAGAACAACTACTTAACTATCTTTCAAAAGGCACCGTCAATGGGCCGTCGCATCCGTTTATTCCAATTTATAAAATGAACGCTCGCCTATTACACTCCGAAATGGCGCCGCTGCAAATATTATTTTAATCTTTATCAAATACGAAAACACAGACAGCGACACTGATATTTAAAACGGCTGCCATTTAAATGTAATTTGGTGCGTTTGAAGCATGCAAAGGGAGCTTAATATTCATGATTGAGTTCAAATTCATTAGGGAACTGCGTCAAAAGTGGACGCGATCATAAAGTGCCGGCTTGGGTGTATCTTTGGGAAAAGGTTTGTTTTCTTAAGATGTTCGTGTCGTGAAAGTCGATGAAATCGCGAACAGTCTCGTGGGAACACTTTAGCAGTCAGGGGGACACGACAGCCGCGCTCGCGGGGACATCGCTCGTGCGCTTCGTGGATAAAATAAATCTTTTTGGATAGCGATCTTCATGTTAAACAATCCAGATCTGCTATAGTTTGTGCGAGCGACGCAGATTTATAATATTGTTAAAATTAACAATAACGTACTTTAAAAAAAACATAGTTTGTTTTATTTGAATAAAGAAGTCCTGACTCGTAGTTCCACCAGATTGTGACACCAGAAGCTGATTGTGCCGAATTAATATTGTATAGACTGCAAATGATCCTTGTTACTTGATAAATAAAATTAATACTACTATAACATGAAGTCACCTCACTAGGCGGGAGGATAGTTAATTTTATTACAGCAGGGATTTGCACAAAAACCAACTCAATGACACATTACAACACACAACTCAATGGCTCATTTTAACACAATCAAAAATTACTTTATCGTCTAAGGGGGTTACCGCTATCTCTTAAAACAATATTATAATAATTTAATTTCACCTTTTTTGGTACAAAAATGCATACGTCAGCATTATAGCAATACTGTTTTAAGAAATGGCGGGACCCCCCAGGACATTCAAACTCCATGTTGAAACATTTGGTGTCGAAATTTTATTCACTTTCCTAATTGTCAATAAAGTAATAAAAACATGACATATTTTAATTCAGAAACTAGAAGTTTAGGTAGACGGCGATAGCTAGTTTCATAATCGTTTAATACTAAAGAAGGTATATATATTATTAACCTATTGATATAGAGTTTGCTTTTTATCATCATCAGCCTATAATGGCCCACTGCAGGGCATAGGCCTTCCCATACACCGTAGCTATGGGGAGATCGAGTGGTCGTGGTGGGTGATAACGACTACCACACTAAGGCAATCAATTCAATCAATACGTGTCTTCCAAAGCACGGAATTATCTTACTTATCAGACAATTGGGTGATTCAGACTGTATAAACTAACCAAACTGGGAACAATCGCCCGGTCACTTTCAATATGTAGTCTTTACGCGGGACTCGAACCCATGACCCGAGAAATGAGCTAACGCCCATACAACAAGATCACGACGCATATAGTTATATACGAACTGAAATCTACAAAGCTACATAAGTTCAATACGTTGATTGGAACAACTTTATTGCATCCGTTCGCAGCCAAAGGCTTAGTCTTGGTGTTTGTAATGAATGTCGCCAGCTGCCGACTGTATGGCGGGAAGAGGGCAGTAGGGAGGGGGGGGAGGTTAGGGGGAAGTTGGACGGTGATTGCCCGCGGAAATGAAGGCGGGACACAATCGCGTCGGACACTCCACTATTACTTAGCTTTTAATGTCTATGAGCGTCGGTGGCTCAATGGTGTGGACTATTGCCTTCTGATCTGCAGGTTCAAATCCCGCCACGTATCACTGTGTTCTCGAAATTTTGAAACTATATGTACTTTATCTGCTCTTACAGTGAAGGAAACATCGTGAGGAAACCTGTGCGCGCCTGCGAAGAGATTCAAAGGTTGTGCGTGAAGTCGGCTAATCCGCGCTGGGCCCGCGTGGACGACTAACGTATAATGGCCTGATGATGATGAATGTCTAAATTTCCAACACTAGATACATTTTTTAGAAAACTACGAGATATATTGAGCCATATTGGGTCTGTGTCGTAATTATTCGCAAGTCTATTGCTGGATATAACGGTTAGCAATTATGTAATATGTGTTTCGCAAACATAGCGTAGGACCGATGATTTGCGAAAGGTGCACACTGGATGAGGAAAGCGGAGGACCGGGATATCAGGCGCAGAATAGAAGACACCTATGTCCAGCAATGGACTGCGATAGGTAGAAGAGAGAGAAAGAAACCGTGAAAAACTTTTAAGCAACGAAAAAATGTTGATGACATTTATCGAATTTTGCCCAAAAGCTGAAGTAGACAAAATTATCACATATTTCCTTAACCCTCCCTTTTTTATGTTCGGCAACGCACTTGTGATCGTTTGGGCTACGTGTGTTCATGAGCGATAACATAACTTACCACCAGGTCAGTTCCTATGCGCATTGCCTGCCAATCATCATCATCAGCTCATTAAACGTCTCCACCGAGGGGCATAAGCATACCCGTAAGGGTGTTTAGGCTGTAGTCGTCCACACGGGCCCCGTGCGGATTGGCCGACTTCACGCATAACCTTAGAATCTCTGCAGGCGTGCGCAAGTTTTCTCACGATGTTTTCCTTCACCGTGAAACGTCGGATAATTCCGAAACTTTGAAAACATATTAGTACGTGGCGGGATTTAAACCTCAGCCCTCCCGGTAGGAGTGTTACAGTACACACCATTGAGCCACCGAAGCTCAATACTGCCTGCCAATACTATAATAAAAATCATTTATCTATTGACAAACATCATTCATAATTTTTGGAAAACATTTTTAAACCCTTTTTATAAAGGTGGATCGCTAATGACGGGTAAAATCGAACCTCGGACGTTGTCGCCACTGCGCGATCGAGTTCCTCAAATCTAATTACGTGAGGAACTTGAGCGAATTGAGGAAGCTCTCACACTCCACTCCCGAAGTTATTAGATCAGACGGCGGGGAACAGCGAGATCTTGTATTTATTTATTAAATTGTATATTTTTATAAGCAACTAAGAGCATGCGTCGGCCATGTATGTCGTGATCGTTGGAGTAGACGAGTTCTGGAGCGGAAACTGAGGATAGGACGCCCTACGGCGTTTTGCTTAAGTTTTCTGGTAGATTTCCAGGTGCAGTCTAGATGATAAAAGCAAAGGACCGTGCCGTCTGCGGCTGAAGATTGAAACGACAAAAAAATTGTGAGTGAGACAGCTCTCGAAAAGATTTTATTTGATTTCTGTGTGTTCGTTACACGCGACTGGCTGACAGTCCTGTGCAGCCGACGGGAAGGAAAGGAATAAAGACAAACCCGACACACTCCTGTGACGTCAGCAGCACGCTTAAACATATATTTTGATATGAAAGGATACACATTCGTAATCGGATTTGCGACATGTTTATTCGGGCAGATTCGGGGAAACTTCATTTCACGGAAGGCTCCTTTTGCGAATTCAATGTTCGGTTTCACTAATTATGTGTTACACGTATTATAATTTGTGGGGATTTGGCGGGTGACGTACACGATGATGTCTCGGCAAATCATATTGGATGTAACACCCCGAGGATGGAGCCGGGGGAGACACATGTATCGCTTATTCAGATCATCTTTGCTAATGCGATGGTGTTGTAGTAATAAAGTTTGTTATTCAATAAATTTCATAGTATATGCAAATATTGGGATCAAATATTATATGTTACATAAAATCAAAATATAGAGCTGTGCTTAACTCTCTTAGTGATTGTGACGTTTATCACGAGCATGTAGCCAGTTTTGTTTATGGTTCGGTAGAATGTTTAATAATGAATAAAACATTATCATTAGATATTAAAGTGTATTAATCACGAAATGGGAATGGAGTCCTCGTGCCCTAAAGCAATAAGAAACCCGAGGAGAGTGCATCGGCCGGCTGCGCCCCACAGTACATAAATCTCGATCAATCACCGCCCGCCACTGACGGCGACAATTATGCGAATAAGATCATCGGAGGGGGAAGGAAATGGCAGTGTTGCCACCTTAGTTTTAGAAAAAGGGCTTTTTGAGAAGTTAAAAAGAGCTTGAGCTAAAGGACTAGACTGAGCATCAAAAGATTGTCTGTTCTAAAAATGCTAAAATAATCATGTTATGGAGTCGATTTTTCAGAGCGCCTAAAAAAACATCATGACCGATGAAATAGCAAAAAAGTACTTATTACCATGTAGAAAACTTTATAATTTGGTAATATTTTCAAGACAGTGATTGATTGCCCTCTTCGGGTTTAATCGTTTAAAAAGAAGTTCACCAATACAAAAAAGTGCTGGATCTAGCCACAAAAGGGCTAAGGTGGCAACACTGGGAGATGGCACGGAGCCTTGTGACGGATCACATTATATTTATTCAATGAAGCCTCGAGCCCGGATTGGGTTGTATAAACCTATGTTTTAATTGAATTGCACGATTGGCCAATTCATCGCGGAGACGTGTCTGCGGCGTAAACAAACATTAATATTCGTCTGGAATCAACACTACACCATGTCACATTTGTAGAGCATTCATTTTGAAGAAATTAGCCAACCTTGTATAATTACTCTAGTTCGTAATTTATTTAGTCTATTCGAAAAACATAATCCCTTAGACCTTAGAAATATCATATTGTGTCGAATGATTGTACGGAATAATTGTAATTGATTTAGAAATAACTATCCGTTAATTTCATTAGCAACTGTGCCCTGTTTCTGGAAAACAGAAGTGCATTAAACTGATATTTGCGAACGTTATTTGGTACTCAGATCGTTACCTAGACGACTCAGTACCGAGCCTAACTAGTCACCATCTATTAAAAAATGATTTATTTTTGCACACGTAAGAAACACGAACTCAGTGCGTACATTTTTGGAAATAAACTATTTAGATGCGAAAGCGTTTTTAGGAACGCGCAAACTATAGCCCGATCTTTTTAGTTACAGTCTTTGTTACTTGTTAATCATTGCAATGCTATCAACCTGTTTGGGAGTCGCCATTTACCATCTGGAGGACTGTCCGTTTCGATATAAAAAGCTTCTTATTTAATAATATCGAATACCTATTAATTTTACTGTACATTATAAATTTTATTAATATTGAAACTATTTGAAGTTTTTGACTGTCTTTGATGTAATTATGGGAGAAGACTCAGAACACTTTTTAGTCACCTAAGATAATTATCATCATTATAGCCTAAAATGTCCACTGTTGAACGCAGTTCTCCCCTACTGACTTCCACGCGCGCCGATCCCTTGCAGTCGACATCCATCTGCTACCCGCCACCTTAACCAGGTCATCAGTCCATCTGTTTTAGGGTTTTGCCTACGCATCGTTCCCGTTACGCGGACGCCGCCCGAGAACCTTTCGTCATCGGTGATTGATTTTTGATTGACTCTTAAAATTGTTAATTTGAGTATAAGGCTCTTAATAGTGGTAAACTGGGTTTTCAAGACAACACTTGGGTGCTATCGAACGGTAAAGAGATTGCAAAGGACACTTGGTATATCATTTTGGCGACTGACCTCATGCTGGTACCTTCGCACCGTTCTCAGCTATCAGGGAGTTTATAGCGTATTGTAATTCACGCCAGTCATATTTGCTATCTACGCAATATAATGATAAGCATAGAAGTGTGGTCAAAATTAGATTATGGTAATTCGATTACGCTCATACTGATGTGTTTTATGACCATGTTTGTGGAGCGCCCGCACTCGTAATAATTTTATATCAGATATAAAATTCAGTGCGGTAGTTCCTGGGGTTGGTTGGCTTTTCTGGAACATCTTTACGAGACGTATGGGATTCACATTCGTATCTAAAACGCCACAAACATATATATAATACCCTTCCATTTTTTCTTCGTTAATATAACCTAATCATCATCATCAGCACAGCCCCCCAGTCCCCATACACGGCACGAAACTACCCTCAAAGTGAACCAATGTATATTCAATTTTCAAAAGTATATGTACGTTTATCAGACACTAACGGTAAAGGAAAACGTCGCGAGGAACCCTGCGCACGCCTACTAAGAGGTTCAAAGGTTGTGCGTGAAGTCGGCCAATCCGCGCTGGGCCCGCGTGGACGACTAAGGCCTAATCACCGTATACGGGAGACTCGTGCCCCTCGGTGGGGACGTTTAATGAGCTGATGATGGTGATAAGATCCGGCATTGTAATGAACCGGTGGTATAAAATGCTGGTTTACAAGGAATAGATTCAAGGGCGGAATGGATGGAGCTTATTGAGCCTGTGCTTAATAGTGGATATTTATAGGCATATAGCAAATATCAACTTCAATCATATTGTAACAAAACCTAAACCATAACCAACACTTAAATAAACATAAAGATAGATGTGAAATTAAATGTTTAGTAATAATCCTGAATATGGGTTAAAAGATTTTCGATATTTTGCTTCATTGGAGATTTATTGGTTTGTTTGCGGTTTGAGGCTTGACTTTTTATTTGTTAACATTGATTCTCCAGGCGGTGACCGTCCCTCGCGGTCTGGGAAACTATTTATTTATTTGTTTAAGGACAACCAACATAAAAAACGATAAACAGACTGCGGGCAGTGTTGGCCGGGAAATCTGGTAAGATGGGGATATTCCAGAAGCAGTATGTGCGACTGTGCCTGGTGCCGCTCAGACAATGGAACACCTACTGTCTTGCCCGAACTGTCCATCTTCGTGCGGTTTCCGGGACAACCGGGTGGCAAATGAAAGGGCGATCAAAGTGGCCCAACATTGTTCCCATTCATATGTTTAACTAGTGAATAAATATCGACTCGATAAGAAGACGAAGTGATTCTATCTTTTTTTATGTTATAAGTGTTCAGGACGGTCAGGACGCTCACCTGATGGTAAATGATACGCCTGACCATAACTGAGCGGCATTCAATGCTGCACAACAGGTATTGTGCAGCATTGATGGATTAATGCCGCACTGCGCCCGACAGCCGAGACGACAGATGTTAGGTCTCTTATACCCAGTATTTTCACTAGAAAATTATAATTATTAATCTATATTATTATCTGTTCAGGATATGTCTATTACTATTGATATTTAAACAAATAGGTCACTGAGTTTCAGCCTCGAGTGCCAACAAACACTTACGTCGGTGATTCAAAGTGAAGATTTCTGTGCAGGTGCTCGTAAGTGATTCGAATATGCAGGTGCTATGGTAATGTATATGTTGGCTCACCGCTCAGGTCTATTATGCTATGCATATCGTCTCGTGCGGCGGACGTACGTAGGATAGCCAACGTGTAATAGTCTCTAATAACTGTTTGAAGTTTAACAGTTCAGAAAATCCACGTAGTTAATGGGAATTGACTTTAGTTTGCACCAAGATATACATACATACTATGAGGTTAAATAATAACACAATATAATGTACTTATATGGAACAAACTAATGACATTAAACTATGTACTTAATACTATCACTTACGCCATAAAAAGGTAAATTCAGAACAAGCAATAACAACTGCTATTTAATATGTATGACATGTATATAGGTACATGTGATGCAAATTTAAGTGATTAAATGAATATGAAATCTTACTTTTTCCCGGGCGATGACGACAAGGTGACTCGATATCTGAAAAAGAAATGGGCTGTTAAAATTCGAAAATCAAATTGAAAAATCTATAATTTAACTCCATAAAAATACCTATGAATGTTTACGTGTGTGCTGTTCATTTTCTTCTGAGCAGAATCTAGCAAAACACATAAGGATTATGCATGAAAATAATTCAATCACCGCGCTCGCGTCATGGATTTGACTTTACGTTCTCAATTATGACACATTCAAATTTTTAAATTTAGTTACGACTAGTTGTTATCCTCATTATGGAATAGTTTTTGCGTAAAGGTATTATTGGCTAGTTGACAGATGTGCGGCGGCCGGCGACCTGACCTTTCCATTGGTGCTCTATAACTATTCCAATCAATCCGCCGAAACTTTAAGACCTCGTTTTCGACTCAGCTGATTTCACAGAGTAATTACTCACAAACAAGAATAATCAGGAGTTGTTTCCACTCTGAATATTTTTTATTGACTATTAAACATATGTTTTTATTTACTAACTGCTATGCTATTGTTTAGTGGTGGGTGGCAGATACATATTCAGTGCTAGGGATCGGTCCACGTGGAAATAATTAGGGTAGGTCATCGTACAGCAGTGGACATATTAGGCTGTAATGACGATTATAGGCAAGAAACTTGTAAAGCAATCGCACATCAGAGAGCCGGAAGTGGCGGATCACTGTGGTCAAGATGGCTCACATGCAAAATATCCACTCACATTTGTAAGTTTAAAAATAAGTAAATCGTATAAACATAAGGTTTGTAAATAGTTTATGATAATAACTACCAAAGTTTCTACAACTGTTCTGCAAACATGGAGTTCATAATCAGCTCATGAAACGTCCCCACCGAGGGACACGAGCCTACCTGTAAAGGGTGTATAGGCTGTAGTCGTCCACGCGGGCCCAGTGCGGATTGGCCGACTTCACGCACAACCTTTGAATCTCTTCACAGACGTGCGTAGGTTTTCTCACGATGTTTTCCTTCACCGTAAGAGCGTCGGATAAACGTACATATATCATTTCGAAAATTCGAAATCACATTGGTATTTGGCGGAATTTGAACCTGCGGCCTCCCGGTAGGAAGGCAACAGTCCACACCATTGAGCCACCGGCGTTCAGAAACACAGTATTCTATAATTAAAAGTCGTGTTCGGTTAACGGAGCAATCGGCGGCCTTGTGTGCAGCCAATCCGTGTCTAAAAAGGCAAGGATGGCTGTACATAATGCTGTTCTGGTTCCTACGTTGACGTATGGTAGTGAATGTTGGGTATGGCAGAAGAAGCACGAAAGTAAAATAAATGCGGTAGAGATGCGGTCGTTAAGGCAAATATGTGGTGTGAAATTGTGTGACAGGATTAGGAATGCTGTTATTAGAGAAAAGTGTGGTCTGAAAGTAGATGTAGTGTCAAAAGTAGGAAGAGGTATGTTAGGATGGTATGGACACTTGGGCGCATGAGTGAAAGGAGAATAGCAAAGCAGGTGCATTGTGCGAATGTGGAAGGATACACGAGCAGGGGACGACCCAGAAAGACTTACCTTGACCAAATTGGTCAAGTCCTTAAGAAGGCTGGGGTCCCAAGTAAAGGAATAAAAGAGCTTGTATGAAAAGATTGATGGATGTGAATGAAGCTAGGGAAGTATGTCAGGACCGCGCAAAGTGGCGTTCCATCATCTCTGCCTACCCCTCTGGGACCAAGGCGTGAGCTTTATTTATTTATTTAAAAGTCGTGTTCAAATTAGCTAATGACTATTTCCAAGCCAGTGCAGTTTTACACAGCACAGACTGCCATTAGAATTGCATTGTCCCGGCGCCTGCACTTAGCGCCCATCTAAGCTTAAATGAGCTGCAGGCGTCTGTTGGGGGTGTCGCCCCCCCTCCTCCCCTCTCGGGCTGTAATGGAGTGCCCTCCATTCATGGCACACATCTCGAGTTACCCACCTCCACTTAAACGGAACACGTGAAAGCAAAATATTGTTGGCACATTCCGATTTATCTGCCGAATGGTGTATGCTTACACTGACAAAACACTCGCGCAATATTTAATAAGGTTAAAGGTAAACTGATATCACTGAACGTTCATATTGTGTTAAAGTAGACTTTTAGTACATAAATACTCAAGATCGTATGTTCAATTATTGAAATGCTAAGCGCTCTCTCATTCGAGTAAAAGGGTTGTCTTAATCTAAAATGCACCTTTTCTTGTTTTTTATCATTACTACTACGTGTACCTAACGCCATAAATGGTTCAATACTGAAGACAGAAACCGGGATATCTGATGCCAAATAGGTGCGACCTATGTCTAGCCGTGGTTGTATCTCTTCTCTCTCGAGAGAGTCATGATATTGTGCAGTAATTCCACACACGATCACCCTGTGCTTCGTAGGAATCAACATATTAGAGCTTAGCTTAGTATCGATATAGATTCTGCCCATTTTAAGTGTGATGAGATAATAGTTGTACAGCATTAGAGTTAATTACAATAAGGCATTGTGTGGTAATGAGGCGCTTTGTGGTGGCGGGACCGAAGGCTCGTCCGGGCGAATCCCGGGCGACCAAAGGCAAGTAGTGTACTCGTAGGCAGGATGGGACGGTTTTTGGCTTACTTATACCCCTATGGGTATTTATTTATTAAGTTCCTTAATGTAAATTTTAAATATCACCTATCGCAGTCCACTGTTGGCCAAGGGTCAGAGTTATCAAATTCTTTTTTTTATGAAACAAAGTGTACAGAAAAAATAAAGATTTATTGCTAAGTAAAAACAACACAAATATTTAAAGTATAACGTAAAGAACTAAAAACTTAAACAAAAGAACCAATCTCAAGCATAAACTAGGCTCGGTAGCCAGCACTGGTTTTCAGATTGGACCTTACAGTTGGTCGGCCGGTTGGAATGAGGAAGGAGGACGATTAAACAAATTTGGATTAATATATAATGGAAATAGTTTAGGTAATGATGGAAAAGGAGTGTAGAAAAAATCAATGACGTTTGAAGCTTGACACCTCACGTACTACTTAATAACAGGGGGAGGTTCCATGTTTAGCTTTACGTTTGTACTGTGGTTGCGTTTGCTTCCGCTTCTCTATTAAATAATGAAGTATTCAACATTTGATTTTTCTCGGATGCTTAACCTTCCGCAGTGGCGGTGGCAGATCATTCCACACTTTGGTCGAAGCAAATTTGAAGCCTCCTGTATAACGGTCAGGACACTAACCTGATGGTAAATGATACGCCTGAATAGACAGAGCGACAATGATTAAGACCAACAACTGATAAACAGTTATTGGTATTATTCATCGATGCATTGCGCCCGACACCCAAGACACATATTTATATTAGGTCCCCGAAACACAGAAGTGCAAAACACTTCTATTTCACGTGACGATATCTGGTACTGCGGTGGTACCAGTCTGGAATAGGAATAAGAATACAGCTAAAATACAGCCTATTTTTTATGGTTTTTCAAGTGACGGTAAATGATGTCTCCCCCCTCGGCCCCCACCGACCGTGGGTCACGTACACACAAACTTTCGCGTTTGTTTTGTTTGTGCCCACACAAATTTATGATTCGAAATGTTTTCTGTTGAAAATTTCCCCAAAGTACACAAACGGCTTGATTGTTCCGTTATCTGTGAGACCCCGGCCTGGGCTTCAATCACACTCATATACTTGATATTACGACACTTTACAAGCCAACTTGAGTTAGGTATTCCGGTACAACTTTTATGTGAATGGTTTTAAAGGATGATTATTTAGTACAATGAATTGTTTATTAATGTTACCAATTAAAATTTACCATAAAACAGAACAAATGAGTGCTAAATTTTTCTATTAAGATATAATAACGATCCTGTAAGCTTGATGAGTCATTTGGTGTAGCAGTTGAGACATCGGCTACTACACCTAGGGTTCCGGGTTCGATCCCCGGGCAGTACAAACATTTGTGTGTATGAACATGTCTGTTTGTAATGGTTCCGGTGTTTCTATGTATGTATTTAGTATTTCCAAAAAAAAGGAAAACGTGCATTATGTTTATCAGTTGTTTATTCCCCGTAAGCTTAACTTGGGGCTAGATGGCGCTGTGTGAATGTCCGTGGATGTCTATTTATTAGCGCATTTTATAGTTAAGGGAATGGGGGCTCCGGTTGTGTTCACATGTTATGCTATACGACTGTGTTGTATTTGAAATTTATTTTGTTTGCTGACAGTTATTATAACGTTGATGGTGTTAGACGCCACTGCTGCTATCAAAATAAACATTGTTGCTATCTTGATGTAGTATTAGGTTAGCAATTGAAAATATTGATTGTTAAAAAA
The DNA here is from genome assembly GCA_019425675.1 of Leucinodes orbonalis. Lineage (NCBI taxonomy): Eukaryota > Metazoa > Arthropoda > Insecta > Lepidoptera > Crambidae > Leucinodes > Leucinodes orbonalis. Next base: position 43,819 of record PQWD01007181.1, read on the forward strand.
ATATATAAAAATGAATTCGTAAATGTTTAATTATTAATCGGATTAGTTCATGTTTTCAATTAGATGATGATCAGTAACATGATAAACAGTGCATTGATTCGAAAATAAATGAAAAAAAATTTTTTTTTTAATATGTGTAACAATTAGCCTCATGATTTTTTTGCTGAATTACTTCACGATTTTGCCAGGGGCTAACGGAAACACGGAATTGACATCTTTAAACATTTAAATGTTGTAAATAAAATTGCAATGTTTAAGCTCAAAAAATATTGTTAATTTACCAATAAACATTTTCTATTTGATTATTTTGAACACATCACAGGTATTTAACATCTTCAACACTGCCAACAAACGCATTACCATTTGAGAAAAGTCAGAAAATAAATTATGTCCGTTAACTTCTATTGATGGGGGACCAAACCGCTGTCGAAGCGTTATCCTCTTTGACCCTCACCTCGATCCCACAAGAGGGAGACGCGAGCTGTGGCAGGTGCTGACATTCATCCTGATTACGGCAGAGAAAGGCGGCCGCCGGTCCGCTTATTTGAATAACGACTCGTCAATTTAAAACTGTTTCCGCTGACAGACGCTTCCCATCGCTGTGGTATCAAAAGCCTGTAATAGTCCACTGCTGAACGAAGGCCTACCCCACGATTGTGAATTTGCCTTAATCCCCACAATTCATTTGACCGTCGATCCTTGTGGTGTTATGGTTGAGACGTCGGCTCTTACACTAAGGGTTCCGAGTTCATCATACATGTCTGTTTGTACAGGTCTGGGTGTTTTCTATGTATATCTCAGTATTTACAAAAAGTATATCAGTATGTTTATCCGTTGTCCAGTACCCGTATCACAGGCTGGGTGCTTCGTTTGGGGCTAGATAGCACTTTGAGATAATAAGTGGATATTTCTTTATTAAACATTGCTGGTAATATTCCGCTGCTAAACTAAGCCCCAAGATTGTAAATTTGCCATTATCTTGATGCTGTGCGACCAGGTTGAAATACTATGAAATAAATATTTACTGTGAAAGTAAGGTGTTAATTTTTTAATAGTATTTAGTTACTATGAAAGTAAGGTGTTGATTACCCGTTGTTACCCGTTCTCTAACAACAGGTTATCTTTACACGTAATTTTGATGATGATGGTGATGATGACCCGTTCTCTGCTGAATATTTTATCCCTAAGTGATCTCATATAGTACCGCCAGGAACAGTAGGAGAATTGAAATGTACTGGTATTACTCGATCTAACGTATTGTTATTTAGGTTTTATTGTTAAAAAAAAAAGGGTGCACCTCTGGGTCTAGGCGCTCACCTGGTGGTAAGTGACCCATGTCAGAGCGACATTGATGGAACCCTTCATCAGATACATAGTCATTATCTTTCATCAACTCCGAACTGCGGTCGACACCCTACACAACAGATGTTAGGTCTCTTACATCCTGTAATTTTACTAGTTTATTCAAATACTCTATCTTTTTTTTTTGAACAGGATTTCAATCTGATTTTGTTCCGTCCATACATGTAGCATCCACAGTTAAACCTGTCCACATTATTGTCAGTGAGTTTGGTCTTCAACAATAAAAAGGAATCTGCATTAAAGAGTACACACTCAGTGCAAATGGGTAGTTCCTCGCGATACCAAGGAATCACAGAAGGCTCTCGGGAGCTCGTTTTGTATGTAAATGCGTGGCGTAGTGTTGCCGCTCGATACTCTACTATCGACGGTCTAAACGAAAGATAATTTTAAGTCACAGAGTGTACAGGACGGTCAGTTCGCTCACCTGATGGTAAGTGATACGCTTGACCATGACAGAGAGGCATTGAAGGAAACCAACAACTGATAAAAATTATTCTTCGGCAATGCCACATTGCGCCCGTCACTCGAGACAACAGATGTTACGTCTCATACCCGGTAATATTACTAGCTACAGTGCCCTTGTCATGAAACATAAAATATATAACTCTCCTAGTTGACGGGACGATATCTGGCACTGTAGTGGTACCTACCTAGACGACTCAGTATCGAGTCTACCACCTAGTAAAGTAGTTTATCGATAGTTGGGCAAAACGATAACGAAATTGTAACGATAGGCTAATATATAGGACCGGTATGTCTGGCGCAAAATGGGGAAGACCTATGTCCAGCAGTGGACTGGGATAGGTTGAAGAGAGTGAGATAGAGAGGCTAATATATTTTCGATATCACCGATAATAAGCTGATGATGTAATCCTGGCCGTATTCGACCACAGCGACTGAAATACTGGAGCAGTCATTAAGCTACTATCGATATAAAAAACACATATAGTAACACGAACACAAACTTCTCTCAGTTTTATACGCTCTTAGTGTACTAAAAAGAAACCATACGGGAATGCGCGCTCACTGCCTACTATGCGTATGCATCACTCTTGGCTCAAATACGGCATTTATTCTTTGGGTGATAGACAGACGCCCACGACTTATTTGTCATTCAAAGAAATGCATACGTAATAATGCAAAATATTTCACAACAGACAGCTGCAAAGCCACATTTAATCAAGTTAAAATTGCTTACCCTCACGTCTTATACATACTGGAAATGGCTACTTTCGTACGTAAACATCCTTCGTACTATGAATATCGCTCGAATGCTAGATTTAAAATCAGCTAGCACTACCAGAACCAAAATGGAAATTTATAAAACTGGCCTTATTATAAATCAATACAAATATATAGATAAGATTCCACTAATAATAAAGACAGGAAAAAACTTTCAGAAATTTCGGAAACAATTACAAGCAATTGCTGCTAAATAAAGCTTACTATACCACCGGCAGAATACTTATCAGACGAGACATACAATAGAAACTCTTACCAAGGCGAGGATTATATTATTAATATATATTTAAAGTATTAGTATGTAAGGCTATGCGCATTTTATTCATGATTTTCATTATTGTGCCCTTACAGGGTTATGTGTTATGTACTATTGCAATTTCAAGAACTTATAAACCACATGATTGTAATGATAAATAATAATAAATAATAAATAAATNTGAATCTCTTCACAGACGTGCGTAGGTTTTCTCACGATGTTTCCTTCACCGTAAGAGCGTCGGATAAACTACATATATCATTTCGAAATTCGAAATCACATTGGTACGTGGCGGAATTTGAACCTGCGCCTCCCGGTAGGAAGGCAAACAGTCCACACCATTGAGCCACCGGCGTTCAGAAACACAGTATTCTATAAGTAAAAGTACGTGTTCGGTTAACGGAGCAATCACGCCTTGTGTGCAGCCAAACATGTCTAAAAAGGCAAGGATGGCTGTATATAATGCTGTCTGGTTCCTATGTTGACGTATGGTAGAGAATGTGGGTAGGCAGAAGAAGACGAAAGTAAAATAAATGCGGTCGAGATGCGGTCGTTAAGGCAAAATATGTTGTGAAATTATAGCTAATGACTATTTCCAAGCCAGTGCAGTTTTACACAGCACAGACTGCCATTAGATTGCATTGTCCCGGCGCCTGCACTTAGCGCCCATCTAAGCTTAAATGAGTGCAGGCGTCTGTTGGGGGTGTCGCCCTCCTCCTCCCCTCTCGGGCTGTAATGGAGTGCCCTCCATTCATGGCACAACATCTCGAGTTACCACGCTCGCACTTAACGGAACACGTGAAGCAAATATTGTTGGCACATTCCGATTTATCTGCCGAATGGTGTATGCTTACACTGACAAACACTCGCGGCAATATTTAATAAGGTTAAAGGTAAACTGATATCACTGAACGTTCATATTGTGTTAAAGTAGACTTTTAGTATAAAATCAAGATCGTATGTTCAATTATTGAAATGATAAGCGCTCTCTCATTCGAGTAAAGGGTTGTCTTAATCTAAAATACACCTTTTTCTTGTTTTTTATCATACTACTACGTGTACCTAACGCCATAAAATGGTTCAATACTGAAGACAGAAACCGGATATCTGATGCCAAATAGGTGCGACCTATGTCTAGCCGTGTTGTATCTCTTCTCTCTCGAGAGAGTCATGATAATTGTGGCAGTAATTCCACACACGATCACCCTGTGCTTCGTAGGAATCAACATATTGAGCTTAGCTTAGTATCGATATAGATTCTGCCCATTTTAAGTCGTGAGACATAAGTTGTACAGCATTAGAGTTAATTACAATAAGGCATTGTGTGGTAATGAGGCGCTTTGTGGTGGCGGGACCGAAGGCTCGTCCGGCGAATCCCGGGCGACCAAAGGCAAGTAGTGTACTCGTAGGCAGGATGGGACGGTTTTTGGCTTACTTTATACCCTATGGGTATTTATTTATTAAGTTCCTTAATGTAAATTTTAAATATCACCTATCGCAGTCACTGTGGCCAAGGGTCAGAGTTATCAAATTCTTTTTTTTATGAAACAAAGTGTACAGAAAAAATAAAGATTTATTGCTAAGTAAAACAACACAAATATTTAAAGTATAACGTAAAGAACTAAAAACTCTTAACAAAAGAACCAATCTCAAGCATAAACTAGGCTCGTAGCCAGCACTGGTTTTCAGATTGGACCTTACAGTTGGTCGGCCGGTTGGAATTGAGGAAGGAAGGACGATTAAACAAATTTGGATTAATATATAATGGAAATAGTTTAGGTAATGATGGAAAAGGAGTGTAGAAAAAATCAATGACGTTTGAAGCTTGACACCTCACGTAATACTAATAACAGGGGGAGGTTCCATGTTTAGCTTTACGTTTGTACTGTGGTTGCGTTTGCTTCCGCTTCTCTATTAAATAATGAAGTATTCAACATTTGATTTTTCTCGGATGCTTAACCTTCCGCAGTGGCGGTGGCAGATCATTCCACACTTTGGTCGAAGCAAATTTGAAGCCTCCTGTATAACGGTCAGGACACTAACCTGATGGTAAATGATACGCCTGAATAGACAGAGCGACAATGATTAAGACCAACAACTGATAAACAGTTATTGGTATTATTCATCGATGCATTGCGCCCGACACCCAAGACACATATATTAGGTCCCCGAAACACAGAAGTGCAAAACACTTCTATTTCACGTGACGATATCTGGTACTGCGGTGGTACCAGTCTGGAATAGGAATAAGAATACAGCTAAAATACAGCCTATTTTTTATGGTTTTTCAAGTGACGGTAAATGATGTCTCCCCCCTCGGCCCCCACCGACCGTGGGTCACGTACACACAAACTTTCGCGTTTGTTTTGTTTGTGCCCACACAAATTTATGATTCGAAATGTTTTCTGTTGAAAATTTCCCCAAAGTACACAAACGGCTTGATTGTTCCGTTATCTGTGACCCCGGCCTGGGCTTCAATCACACTCATATACTTGATATTACGACACTTTACAAGCCAACTTGAGTTAGGTATTCCGGTACAACTTTTATGTGAATGGTTTTAAAGGATGATTATTTAGTACAATGAATTGTTTATTAATGTTACCAATTAAAATTTACCATAAAAGAGAACAAATGAGTGCTAAATTTTTCTATTAAGATATAATAACGATCCTGTAAGCTTGATGAGTCATTTGGTGTAGCAGTTGAGACATCGGCTACTACACCTAGGGTTCCGGGTTCGATCCCCGGGCAGTACAAACATTTGTGTGTATGAACATGTCTGTTTGTAATGGTTCCGGTGTTTCTATGTATGTATTTAGTATTTCCAAAAAAAAGGAAAACGTGCATTATGTTTATCAGTTGTTTATTCCCCGTAAGCTTAACTTGGGGCTAGATGGCGCTGTGTGAATGTCCGTGGATGTCTATTTATTAGCGCATTTTATAGTTAAGGGAATGGGGGCTCCGGTTGTGTTCACATGTTATGCTATACGACTGTGTTGTATTTGAAATTTATTTTGTTTGCTGACAGTTATTATAACGTTGATGGTGTTAGACGCCACTGCTGCTATCAAAATAAACATTGTTGCTATCTTGATGTAGTATTAGGTTAGCAATTGAAAATATTGATTGTTAAAAAAATATATAAAAATGAATTCGTAAATGTTTAATTATTAATCGGATTAGTTCATGTTTTCAATTAGATGATGATCAGTAACATGATAAACAGTGCATTGATTCGAAAATAAATGAAAAAAAATTTTTTTTTAATATGTGTAATGTGTGTCATGATTTTTTTGCTGAATTACTTCACGATTTTGCCAGGGGCTAATGGAAACACGGAATTGACATCTTTAAACATTTAAATGTTGTAAATAAAATTGCAATGTTTAAGCTCAAAAAATATTGTTAATTTACCAATAAACATTTTCTATTTGATTATTTTGAACACATCACAGGTATTTAACATCTTCAACACTGCCAACAAACGCATTACCATTTGAGAAAGTCAGAAAATAAATTATGTCCGTTAACTTCTATTGATGGGGGACCAAACCGCTGTCGAAGCGTTATCCTCTTTGACCCTCACCTCGATCCCACAAGAGGGAGACGCGAGCTGTGGCAGGTGCTGACATTCATCCTGATTACGGCAGAGAAAGGCGGCCGCCGGTCCGCTTATTTGAATAACGACTCGTCAATTTAAAACTGTTTCCGCTGACAGACGCTTCCCATCGCTGTGGTATCAAAAGCCTGTAATAGTCCACTGCTGAACGAAGGCCTACCCCACGATTGTGAATTTGCCTTAATCCCCACAATTCATTTGACCGTCGATCCTTGTGGTGTTATGGTTGAGACGTCGGCTCTTACACTAAGGGTTCCGAGTTCATCATACATGTCTGTTTGTCATACATGTCTGTTTGTACAGGTCTGGGTGTTTTCTATGTATATCTCAGTATTTACAAAAAGTATATCAGTATGTTTATCCGTTGTCCAGTACCCGTATCACAGGCTGGGTGCTTCGTTTGGGGCTAGATAGCACTTTGAGATAATAAGTGGATATTTCTTTATTAAACATTGCTGGTAATATTCCGCTGCTAAACTAAGCCCCAAGATTGTAAATTTGCCATTATCTTGATGCTGTGCGACCAGGTTGAAATACTATGAAATAAATATTTACTGTGAAAGTAAGGTGTTAATTTTTTAATAGTATTTAGTTACTATGAAAGTAAGGTGTTGATTACCCGTTGTTACCCGTTCTCTAACAACAGGTTATCTTTACACGTAATTTTGATGATGATGGTGATGATGACCCGTTCTCTGCTGAATATTTTATCCCTAAGTGATCTCATATAGTACCGCCAGGAACAGTAGGAGAATTGAAATGTACTGGTATTACTCGATCTAACGTATTGTTATTTAGGTTTTATTGTTAAAAAAAAAAGGGTGCACCTCTGGGTCTAGGCGCTCACCTGGTGGTAAGTGACCCATGTCAGAGCGACATTGATGGAACCCTTCATCAGATACATAGTCATTATCTTTCATCAACTCCGAACTGCGGTCGACACCCTACACAACAGATGTTAGGTCTCTTACATCCTGTAATTTTACTAGTTTATTCAAATACTCTATCTTTTTTTTTTGAACAGGATTTCAATCTGATTTTGTTCCGTCCATACATGTAGCATCCACAGTTAAACCTGTCCACATTATTGTCAGTGAGTTTGGTCTTCAACAATAAAAAGGAATCTGCATTAAAGAGTACACACTCAGTGCAAATGGGTAGTTCCTCGGCGATACCAAGGAATCACAGAAGGCTCTCGGGAGCTCGTTTTGTATGTAAATGCGTGGCGTAGTGTTGCCGCTCGATACTCTACTATCGACGGTCTAAACGAAAGATAATTTTAAGTCACAGAGTGTACAGGACGGTCAGTTCGCTCACCTGATGGTAAGTGATACGCTTGACCATGACAGAGAGGCATTGAAGGAAACCAACAACTGATAAAAAATTATTCTTCGGCAATGCCACATTGCGCCCGTCACTCGAGACAACAGATGTTACGTCTCATACCCGGTAATATTACTAGCTACAGTGCCCTTGTCATGAAACATAAAATATATAACTCTCCTAGTTGACGGGACGATATCTGGCACTGTAGTGGTACCTACCTAGACGACTCAGTATCGAGTCTACCACCTAGTAAAGTAGTTTATCGATAGTTGGGCAAAACGATAACGAAATTGTAACGATAGGCTAATATATAGGACCGGTATGTCTGGCGCAAAATGGGGAAGACCTATGTCCAGCAGTGGACTGGGATAGGTTGAAGAGAGTGAGATAGAGAGGCTAATATATTTTCGATATCACCGATAATAAGCTGATGATGTAATCCTGGCCGTATTCGACCACAGCGACTGAAATACTGGAGCAGCTCATTAAGCTACTATCGACATAGCAATTCTATCGATACTCAATATCGAATGAATCGATAGTGCCAATGCTATTGCTGATGAATATTGCAACAACAGTGGTTCTTTGGTGTGGACAGCTTTCGAAATTATATGTACGTATATCCGACGCTATAACGGTGAAGGAAAACATCGCGAGAAAACCTGCGCCGCTTGCGAAGAGATTCAACGGTTGTGCGTGAAGTTGGCCAATCCACACTGGGCCCGCGTGGACGAGTAAGGCCTACTCACCCTTTAATGATTAATGTCCAAGACGGACACTTTTTGAGAGAGAGTGTGCATCTACTTTGTTTATTCTTCTTCTAAGGGACTATCACACAATTCATTTGACACTATCAAATGACACTATCACAAATAAATATGTTATTCAACGAAATAATTAGGTAGACTTTTGATAAGAGAACGGAGACTGTAATTATTGTAATTTTTCTAAATATAATAGACATTGAACTGCTGTTCATGTATTCTTTAAAGAATGTTGAATCTCAGCGTACTAGCGATTGCACAAACAAATCAATGATCCCGGTACTGATATCCTGGCAACGATAATATATTATAGTCGATTTCCCAGGTTAATGTCGACAGTGAAACTAGCAGCGTTGGTCGGGGGGGGGGGGGGGCTCGTTACGGAGCGTCCCTACAGGAGCTGAACTATTTGCTGGGACAAAGCTAATTGTTCTCAATAACAAACACAATGAACTGTTCATTTGAGGAATTAAATATATTTTTAACGAGTGCATTTTCTTCCTCAAAAATCATCGGTGTAATGAAAATAACTCTGAAAAGGTTTCTGACCCAATACTACACCATATGAAACGAGCAATGATGTTAAAAGAATGGATTCGTGATATGCTCACAAAACAATCGAAAAAAGTGTTCCGAATGCAGTAACAGCACACATACACATATTTCGGATTTCAAACACATTTACCTAAACACAAGAGTACACACTGTAGTCTCTTCGGCGGTTCGTTTTTGAGGCACGAATGGCTTATCTACCTTTATATATTCAGAATATCATTGGGAACGAGTGAATTCCCGGCGCGAGCCCGTGTCTGTGGTGCAGCGGCTCCTGACGCCGGGACCGCGGCCCCCGAGGGACAGCCCTGATTGCGCAAACATTTATTGTTTGCAGGGCTTATTTATTTCACGATACCTATTATTTTACTGGGCGGTAGACTCGATACTGAGTCTAGGTAGGTACCACCGCAGCGCCAGATATCGTCCCGGGCAATAGGAGTGTTATGCACTTTTGTGTTTCGGGATGAGGGCACTGTAGCTAGTGAAATCTCTGGTGTCGGGCGCAGTGCGGCTTTGATGGAGAATAATAACTGATCAGTTGTTCAACTTCTTCTATGCCGCTCTGTCATGTTCAGGCGTATCACTTACCATCAGGTGAGCGTCCTGACCGTCCTGTTCACTTATACTATAAAAAAACTTTGTGTTTTTTTGAAGTTTAAGCATGCCATAACTAAAGTTCTAAACTGAAATATGTTAGTGAATACATCGCAAAGCCGGCCGCGGCGTGCCCGCCACAAACCCTTTGACATTTAAACCACATGGTAATCCGCTGTGCGAGGCGCGCTCCGGAAAAACGCTGCATTCCCAAGTAAAAGTGGCTATTGCGTCCGTCCGATCTGCCGCTCACATGTGTTACTCGTTCGTTACGTTAGTGCTGCATGTAGTATTCGATTTGTTATGGTTTAAGCTTGGACGTATAAAAAATACGGCCGGAGTCTCGGTCGGTCTAACCGTTGAGTTTATATGCTGATGTCATTGCAGTCTCAGCTAATTGTATAATTAAATTAAAAATTTAAAAACCCCCGACACAAGAACTTAAGTAATTTCCCTTTAAAAAATAAAAGAAACTTAATGTTAAAGTACCTAAGAATCTATTAATAATTCTAAAAAAAAACCTCGCGTTGGGGGACCATACCATTTCATACTTTTTATAGGTAGGTTAGGTTAAGTTAGATTTTAGTATATAGATAGACACGTCAAACTTATAACACCCTGTTTTTATTTACTTACTATTGTAATGTACGAATCATTTCCTTTCATTTGATACCCCACTCGGGCATATTTGTAAACAATCGGTTTTTCATTCCCACTTTCATTCCCTATATCTTATAAACGGCTTAACCGATTTTAATAAAACATAGCTAAGAACACGCTCGATTAAATGACCTTTCAAACAAAAAAAAACTAAATCAAATCGGTCCACTCGTTCGGGAGTTATGGTGCCACAGCAGACACACAGACTCACACACAGACACACAAACACGTCAAACTTATAACACCCCTCTTTTTGCGTCGGGGGTTAAAAAAGAAAGAGGATTCCTGCTTCTAGGGCACGCTAAGTCGTCAAGTATCTTAGCACGATAGTCGTTAATATCCTCCAATCCACACGAGTCCTCCTGGTGGGATACTGCAAGATATCTCCATAGCCGTGCTGTGTGGGGGGGGACCTGTTCGATGCAGAAGGTCGTACAACATTCTGATGATGATGATAGGGAACTTGTGACGCACCTCGCAGTAAATGATATCATTGTGATCGAAAATAAAAATATCGGAACAATCTCACTTCACAAACTTGTTCGCAGAACGTATCTTCATCTTCATCAGCTCATTAAACGTCCCCACGAGCCTACCCGTATAGGGTGATTAGGCCTAGACGTCCACGCGGGCCCAGTGCGGATTGGACGACTTCACACACAACCTTCGAATCTCTTCGCGGCGTGCATGAAGGTTTCCTCACGATGTTTTTCTTTACCGTAAGAGCGTCGGAGCATATGCTCCGAGCATATGCTATAATATCTTATCGACCAAGTATATAGGAAAATAAAGCGAGTGGCTCATCCCCATTGGATATTGTCGCCGTCCATTAACCTGACGGGGACAATCCCCGCCCCCACCTGACCCCGCCGCCTTGTGGACCAAAACTACCCCCACAAACAAATAGGTTACTTACTAAATACTGCCAATAAAACATTTATCCTTTTTGTTCCTTTTTGAATCATATTAACACCTCTATCAGTTGAAAGAAAATTAAATTTGTCAATCTTTTAACGCTTATAAATAGGTTAGGTTAGGGTGGCTAGCTGCAATGACTTAGACTCAGGGACTCCACATTTGACAGTTATGCGACTCGCTTAATTTATTTACATTACTTAGGTTCGCTATTGAAGTAAATAAATACATTTTCTAAATTTTCCTAGAATTCACCAGACTTGAATACCTCATAAGAAATTTTCTTTCTTTTTAGGTACTTATATCTAGTCTTAAAGTGATAATTCCTTGCTTCGAAAGATACGTCAACCCATTGATACTGATTTACTGATTCTAATAATGAAATTAACTATATAATGAAATATTTAAATGCTATTATTTTATCAAAGAGCGTCGGTGGCTCAATGGTGTGGACTGTCGCCTTCCTACCGGGAGGGCTAAGGTTCAAATCCCGCCACGTACCAATGTGTTTTCGAATTTTCGAAAATATATGTACGTTATCCGACGCTCTTATGGTGAAGAAAACATCGTGAGGAAACCTTCATACACGGCTGCGAAGAGATTCGAAGGTTGTGTGTGAAGTCGTCCAATCCGCACTGGGTCCGCGCGGGACGACTAAGGCCTAATTACCCTATACGGGTAGGCTCGTGCCCCTCGATGGGAACGTTTAATGAACTGATGATGATGATTTTATCAATACAATTAGCCCTTGCCTGAAATTTCTGTCGCCAAGCGCGCCTTTAAACTGCAGTCACAAGAGGTGTTTGGCCGCTCCGAACTTCGCACAATACGATGCGTAGTTAAAGAATTCATTACATCTATGACATACCTGCGCATAAGCACTTGCCGACTATATTCAGAGGGCCATAAAGTTGGCAGATCGTACGTGTAAAATTAATTAATTGTTGCCGTTACCATATGGCACAAAGAAGGCTCAAACAAAAAGGCTTAAATAAAGCCTGAATCTAACACAATAAAGGGCATTCATATAGTCCTACATAATGTAAATGTGATTAGTAAAAGCTGAACTTCATTCATCTACCATCGAAGTATTTACGAAATAAACCAAGTTGATGAAACAAAACAATTCGTTTGTAGATCAAGCGGCTTTTAGTAAAAGTAAAATATCGACAAGGGGCAATATTAATTACAAAGGTCAGCACAGGTCATAGCCGCATGCCCTGCGACTGCCAAAGTCGACCTTTACCTTTAAAGCAATACAACACTTGCTTGTAGTCTAGAGATAACTGAATTTATACCAATGTGTACCTACTCGTATTTACTTTAGATAAAAGAAGAAACGCTCATCGATTGTAATTTTTGTAAATTTTATTTAAATATACCTTTATTTTTTTAATTCCTGCACACAAGTGTTTGTACTGCCCGGGCATTGAAACCGAAACCCTTGGGGTAAGAGCCGACATCTCAACCAATAACACCAAATGGGTCGTCAGCTTCAGGAATTTAGATGAATTTAACTTCAAAGACTTCTTCATTTCTAGCTCATTAAACGTCCCCGCCCCCTCGGCGGGGACGTTTAATGAGCACGAGTCTACCCGTACGTGCCTTAGTCGTCCACGCGGGCCCAGTGCGGTGCGGCCGATTTCACACACAACCTAGGACTCTTCCACCGTGCGCAGGTGTCCTCACCTGTTTCCTTACCGTAAGAGCTCGGGGTAACGACATTAATTCGAAAAACATGTACGTGGTGGATTGAGCCTGTTGGAAGGCGACAGTCCACAACGCACCGGCGAAATTACAGAAAGTAAGCAATTACGCAAGAGCTGCCCTCTGTTGTTTCCCCCGCCGTTTTGCTATCCTTGACACTGAAAATAATAACCACAGTTAATTAAACATAAAGGGCGGGCTCCGAGATTACTGCACCGTACTAAACGTTATCACGACTCCTTCATTTAACCCCTATTACTTCGTTACGTCAATCTTGCATATATTATCATTTATTCACTTTCTCTTCTGCCCTATCGTTGAACGTGGGTGTTGATCCATTAATTGATCAGGTCGTCGTTTCAAATTCTCGATGTAACCGCATGATAGAGTCACATGTCATGATTAAAAGCTTAAACTAGACAAGCTGAATAGAAAGAAATAAAGAAAACTATTCATAAGGTGCAATTAAAATTATAACATGTTAGTCCTTTAAATAATATTTTAAAGATAATGCTACCAAAATAGTGGCCACTCAGCTAATGCTAGAGGCGCTGGTTTCTGTGGAACCAAAGAAAAACAAAAATTGGCCAAGCGCGAGCCGAACTCGCCTGTGAAGGCGAGAATGTGTATTCACACATTTTTTAAAAAATGTGTGAACCCTTAAAAAAAACCTTATAGCCGTTCACATAATACATATACCTACAATGTTTGAACAGTGTAGTGCTTATAGTTTCGGAGAAAAAAGGGTGTAACATACCTACGGACGGGCAGACAGACTTGACGAATCTACTAAAGGGTTCGTTTTCCATGTACGGAACCTAAAATGAAATAATAACGTTACGCAACCACACATAATAATAACAGTTACCAAAATATCTGATAATGTTATTAACCATATCTATGTAATTAATGAAAATGAAAATATGAAAAGTGTTATTCATTTTAGGCCTTAAAGAACACTTTGAATGTCAAATGAAGCTACCAACTGTTCGGCAGGTAGTTTCCACTGAGAAAATACACACACTACACACCAATAATTACACAACACTATCTTATTAAATACAAATTCCTTCCTCCTCACAGTCTGAGTTGAAAGATGATGAGCTTGGCTCTACATGAGATCTGATATTTTTTTCACAGCGCAAATCATGTGGTCGCCTTGGCAACGTTTTACATGAAATGTATTTGGTGGGATTGTGTTTGATATGTAGTAATCCTTGTCACGACACGAACTTGTTTTTTTTAAACTCCCGCTAACATGTAACTATCATTACTTTAAAGCATTACATTTATTACAACCACATTGTTACTAGCTTGTGAGGTGCAGATGTTAAGCCACAGCGTCCTGTACTTACACTTCCTATTCCCTTCAGCGGAGAACACAGCTGGTTGATTAGACATAAACTATTTTCCAGATCAGTATTCCGTCCCCAGGCAGACTTAACATAAGGTTAGATTAGTAAAATATCAAGTCAAGCGATGATTGCCACAGTTTCAAGAATGCTAGTAATTTACCGGCACAAAAGGACCTACATTCGTCGTCTTGGGATAGAAGAAGTTTGTTTGAAAAGCGTTACAGAATTTGAATCAAATGATATCGAGTTAGGATGACGAGATTCAATACGAAATTCAGGCGGCGTGCGTGTCGGCGCCAACTTGCAGTAATTACCGTTCTCGATAAAGCAAACGCTGCCAACGCGCCCGTAATCCGAGGCACGAGAGGGTAGGGTAGAGCCTCTCCCCCCTTAGAAGTTATAGGAGGGAGAAACAGACCACGTGGAAACTTCAACACGAAGAAACTAGTGCTTATTGCCTTGAATGCCTTCTCACAGAAAGCTGATGCATTGCTTTCAGACTGCCACATTGAACGCATTACATTAATATGTGCTTTGATTGACTATTATAACTTTGAATAGAAGTCACGATTCAATATTTTTGCCCTGTTGAAAAAGAAGCACCCAAAAAAACTCAACAGTAGTCTTTAATAGTTATTACATACCGTTACTAATATAATAAATGTAGAAGTGTGTCTGTTTGATCGTCTTCTGCTGGCATAGGCTAGTATTTCTTAAACACTAAGTATAAACCTACTCTTGGCTTCTTCTTAGTCGTAAACACTCTTGACAGAGTGTCAGTTTGTCATTAGGGAAATAAAGTTGAGTGGCACGCTGACAATGTTCTCAATCACTCCTCGCTCACCGCCGTCGTCTGGTGTACTGGAAGGCCCCGACTGCTGCTTCACCCTGTCGTCCAGCCATGTGCTCTCCACGTGCTCGTGTGCCCTTCAATTTTCCCCTTACCCACCAGGCCCTTCACGGGAGTCATCACCGCACCTCGACAAATGTCCAAAGAAACACAAAATCCGAGCCTGAACAACAAACGACAGCCGCTGCTTGAAACTCTTGTATTATCTTGGATATAAACAAACCCAAGCAAGGTATCAGCTATGGGTATTCAGGAATTTTATGGCATCACATATAACGCTAAGATAATCTCGAACATAAAAGTTAAAAAATTATATAAGTAGCCCTAAAAAGTTTTTTCCATTAAAATATAATAAAAACTGCAAGTATTCATTTTGTTTTTATGAGATTTTTATGCAAAGAATTATTTATAATTAAATAAGCTATCATAAGTTCTACTAAGTTTACGATTCACGAGGTCTGGCCAATGTCATTTTATAGCGGGTTGCGCCGTATTGCCTTGGCTCCATACACCGCGTCGTGGACATAGATATATATACTGAAGACCATCTTATAAAAACTTATTTCATCATCATCGTAATTAGCTTATAGCGGCCCACTGCAGGGCACAGCCCACAAATAACTAATAAATTAATATCCACTGACATCACATACGCCATTGATCCAATTAAGCGTTGAAGCCTGTATTCACTTATATATATAATATATATTAAATATATATAATATATATATATATACATATATTTAATTATTTTATTTGTGACATTCAGGCTTACGTACTGGTTAGTCACTATCGACCATAGAATCTTGGTGACTGCCCCCATTAAGTTCTCTAAAAGTTGGCACTTTTAGAATTCAGGACCCTGCACCTTTATAGATTTGAATGTCACGTGGCATAGATAATAAACCCAAGTGGCTATTTCGCTTCCATTGTAGAGGACACAATTGCAGATAGGTGCATGGTCTCTTCCTATTCCGCGCAGAATCACGCTATCTAAGTCTAACTCTATGACCTATAGGCCACGGAGGCACGGGCCATTTTAGTACTAAAGACTTTCCCTTTGCAATGAGTACAGCAAGAGGCCACGGAGACAAGCGAGCTGTCTATTTGCATGAGCCGAGGCGCACACCGCTTCAAATATTCACGCGGCCCCGCCCGCCCGCGCTCTCATACAACACCGCATTGTTATAAGCGTTAAGGTCACACGTTAACTGACATAACATTGTATTTATTAATAAACAAAACAGTCTGGATAGCGTGGTCAATTTTACTACCATGGAAGTCAGTGATTCTTTTATATAAAAACGGTGGGCTGTTTGGCAGCCTTGTGCTAAGGTAAACAACAACTTAGTTGTGTCACGTAATATTAAATCCTCTTTTTTTTTTAAATTATTTTATGGTTAGGCATATAAGGAAAGACGGTACACCTGGTGTTAAGTGACACTGCACGGACACGGCTACTACAAAAAAAAAACAACGAATTTGCAGACCTTCAAATAGCGAGAGGGAAATGCAAATCATCATCTACTCATTACACGTCTCCGAGGGCCTCGAGTCTACAACGTTGTAAGGATTAAGAACGTCGCGCGGCTCTGAGCGATTGTGATATAAGAATTGAATATTGTTGCAGGAATTCCTGATGAACCAGACAATAAAATATGAATATACATAATGGGCTTTATGATAATTTTAATACCGTACAAATATACTTTAAATTTACTAAGATGTTGCAGCTACTTAATAGAATGATCATACTTTGTTAGATAAGAACAGCGCTACAACTAGCAAGCCACCGACCTTGTGCCGATTCCACAATAAATTGAATGAAAGGATATCTGACTTCTTAAACTTCCAGCGCTCATATTTATTTGGTTGGAATGCTGAGGGACTGTTTATTTTGTTACTAATGTTATATTAGTACGAATATCTAGGTTACACAAAATCAGACTTGTCTGGGGTTTAGCTACCGTTGGGTACACACAGTTTTTAAACTAAAATAAATCCATACTCACCACTCCTAAAAGATGGGATGAAGTTTGTATGGAACATTTCCGCAATTTGTGTACGACGCTGAAATTTGTTATGCGAATTGTCAGAAACGAAACATATGGCATATTTGGTTTCAAAAATCCACCTCCAAACCCTTCAATTAGGGGAGGAAGATCTATCAATTTTTCGCAGTTTAAGTAGAATTTTATTTGAACTTGGTATTTGATTAGAAGGAACCTAGAATAGTTTCAGTACTTTTTATCCCGTTTACCCACCACTTCCCTACAAATGGGTTGAAGTTTTTATAGAACTTTCCGCAATTTGATAGTACGACCTGAAATTTGTATGCGGACTATTTGTCAGAAACGAAAAAAAAAGCTTTTTTTTTTTTAAATCCACCCCCCAAACCTTTCAAATAGGGAAGGAAGTATCATATCCATTTCCAGTGTTAAGTAGAAAGCTAAAAAAATTGATGAGGGCTGAAGTCACAAACAAGGTGTGGGAGGGAGATCCTATGTAAATATAAAATAAATTTTTTCACCAAAATCCCCAAAACCTTTAAATTCGGGAGGAGGGTGAGGGAGGATCCTTTGTATTAGGATATATATAAACAATGTTAGGACATTGAAATTGAAAAATTGAATTTTTTTTAAATTAAAAAGGTCTTTATTCGAATAAAATCTTACAGATACTTTTGAATCGTTATATCTTAAAACAAATATATATTTTTTATTAAAATCTAATACTCCTCCACCGGTTCGGAATCTGCCATCCAACGAGAAGATCCCGGAAAAACTCGTGTACTCTCTTTCATATCTTTTCATTATATAATAATAATATATTTATATAATAATATTTGAAACGACTCAAACCTTTAAACAGGCGGGGATCTATGTATAGAATATAAAGTAACATATTTTTTTTCGAATTACCAAACAGTTTTACAAAGGTAGAAAGCCTAAAATAAAATCATGATTGCTATGGTCACGAACAATAAATCTTACATATTGAGTTTTGCAAATCGGCCCTTAAAGCCTTAAAAAAGGGTAATTATATTAACTTTTCCCAGTTTCTAAGTGAAAAAGCAATAAATTGTTAGCGAAGCGAAAAAGAAGAAAGAAGAAAGCAGGTGGCAGTTTGTTCTGACCAGAATGGAACCATTGGTACTCGAATTTAACACCGAGCTAAGCCGCGTGCAAAAGCCTGTATATAGTAGTTATATATAAGCAAACTGTTCTCCAACTATATTATTATACCTATAGTAGAAAGAAAAAAACTTTATGCTTACATCTGTGTTGTAAGATGGTTCTGAGGCTGAAACCCCACTCCCTACAATATATGCATTCTATGCCGGTGCTCATGATGGGACTGTTGCCTTCCAACCAGGACGTCGCAATGGGATTTCAAATATTCGAAGTTATATGTACGTTTATCTGACGCACTTACGGTGAAGGAAACATCATCAGGATTCAAAGTGGCGTAAAGTCGTCAACCGCACTGGGACCCGTGAACGACTTATGCCTAACACCCTATCCAATGATGTAAAAAATATAGATTCTGATATGCGCACAAAACGATGAAAAAAGTGTCCCGAATCAGCGACAGCACACATACACTTATTTACCTAAACCCAAAAGAGACCAAACGTACTCTCTTCGGCGTATCCGTTTTTGAGGCACGGATGGCGTATCTACCTTATATATTTACAGTCTATCATTGCCCTATACAGGCAGGCTCGTGCCCCTTGGTGGGGACGTTTAATGAACTGATATGAGAGTAACGGATGCCATGACTACTCAAAAAATTCCGCCAGTAAAATTATGCCCATCCGTCAGTCGAGCAAAATTTTTTGTTGATATTTCTTTGTGTTTTGGCATCTTGTAAGTTATCAAAATTTGCATAACGTAATCATTTGAGAAGAATAATGTGTTTAGGCTATTCTCCTGAAATGCTTTTATTTATATTTAGTATTCCTTTAGAATTATAACCTTGTCTGTATATTATAGTTTTCTTTGGACACACTTGCCTACTTTTCTTACTTTCATTTTGGATTAGTCAGCTGAAAGCAATTTCAACAAGTTGTGCATTTCCATATTTATAGTGTTTTGTCATGTCTATGTGTGCAAAAATACTTAATTAAATATATAAATAAATGTCGGGATGATTATACCTTGGTAAAATTTCAAAAAAGACAATAAGCATGCTCGACCCCCTTTTCCATGGCACTGATATAAAGTTGCCGCAAATGTGTGCTGCTTTCTCGTGTCTGGTTGGAAATTTGCGTGAAAGTTTCAAATCTCAGACAGTTTAATGGCGTAAATGTTTTCTGGTGACAGGTTCTTACGTAAACTGTGCGAAGACATTTTATACTTATTATCTTTAGAACATATACTAGGGATATTATGGCTACAAAAAATAACCTTTTTTATTATTAACCCTTTAGTCGTCGCTGACGGATATATTCTATACCAGAGACACAATTGCTTTTCTATTGTTTCTAAAATCCTGGAGGTTCAAGGGTTTAACAAAATTCACTATATGTAGCAGCTGCGAAAAGTTCAAAATGATTCATCAGTAACCTTGCACAGAATTGCTAATCGAAAGCGCACCTTTCTGCAATGTAACTTTCAAAAATTGCATTTTTAATGTATGAATGAACCGCGATCGTACGCTCACTCTGATCATAAGTATACGCCTGACCATGAAGAGGCATTGAAGCAGTAACCAACAACTAATAAACGATTACTCTCCATCAATGCCCGCATGCGCCCGTCACCCGAGACAACAGAGTTAGGTCTCGTATACCCGGTAATTTCACAGCTACAGTCCCTCATCGCACATCGTGGACCGACGCTAGTATCGGTCTACCACCCAGTAAAATTGGTTCTGAATCACAAATCGTTCCGTCCCTAAGCCCGCCCTGCAGAAGAAGGCCGAATCAATCATGTTACTGGAGTGTATCCGCCGCACCCGCGAACATCAATTTGCACTAACTTGTCGGGTTCGTTGCTCGGCAACCTTTAGCATCTTTAATCTTCACTGGAAAGAGACCCTAGTTTCTCCTCCGAGGGTAATAATCCGTAATGATTTTATAGAAAACATGATAATTACTTTGTAGCATTGCAGGCTAAATCACCTGATTGTCCGAAAAGAAAGATGATTCCGAGGTTCGAAGGGCACCATTAGGGCTTAAACCGTCGGCTCCTTTTGTTATGTATCCAAAAAATTGTTACACCTATGCCCCTAGTGTATTAGTTTGTATAACTCTGTTCATAGTATAGTCTGTGAATGGTAATGTTTCGTCGTTCTGGTTGCCTAAATAAAAACTCTCTTACCTCGTGACCGTCATCAAGTGGTTCAAATTTATTTAGCTCCGCTACAATCTTAGATAGTATCATTAAATCCACCAAGTCCGCATGGCCTGCGTAGGTAATACGGCAAATCCCCCATTACTATGCTGAGTGGAAAGGCCAGTGTCCTGCAGTGGGCCGTTTTAAAGGCTGATGGTGATCAATTGTCACATTCCGAAATATTTCTGTGGGTTGTCCCCCTCTCGTCCGTTGAAATTCGGAAGCAAGCGTCTGCCAGGTTTTCTATTCAGCTAATTTCTTAACAGTTCAGAAGTGATAACTGTCGCTTGGTAAACACTATAGATGGTTAAAGGGCCCAACTTGTAACGTCAAGAGGTTCAATCGCGGTCTCTAGTCATCTCACCGCTTACTCTCTTGCCCTTTAGCCCAGAACACAGCTATACTGAACGCAAACTGTTACGGGGAAGAACTATGTGAGATTCAGGCAACTCAACCACAGACGACCTTATGGTCATTTTTATGGTCTTTAAGAACAAAACAGAAGAAATGTACTTATAATTTCCATTGACACTGCCCCGTGCCCATCACCCGAGAACTACAAGAGTGCGTCTCGTTATCCATACACAAGCTCAAGTACAAGTACCCTTTCCGTGACATAAATTAAAAACACTTCTAATTTACAGAACGATATCTGGCACTGCAGTGGTACTTACTAGGCGACTCAGTATCGAGCTAAATCGATAGTAATACCCCAACCCGTTCCAAAATTTGCATGATTATTTGCCTACAAAGCAGTTAACCCTACTCAATATATCCCTTATAAAGGTGTACCTTACGTACGTGATCCGCAAAGGGCTGTCAATGTATCAGACCACAGACCGCCAATAAAGTAAGGAATCATAGTGTTTGCACCTGATTAGTTATAGAAAAAGGGCATCAAAATTTTTTTTCAAAATGCTAAAAAAAAAATTGTGCATGAATCCTTTTCTTAGAGCTCTAAAAAAGCCATCATGATTATTAAATATCCAAAAAAGTACTTTTATCATGTCAAAACTTCATAATTTGGTAATATTTTCAAAGCCAGTGAAAAAAGATTACTAGATTTGCTCGTTTCTGCTAAATCGTTTAAAAAAAGAGTTCACCATATACTAAAATGCTATCAAAAGGCTTAGGCAAACACTGAATGAGCCTGAGCCCTGTTTGTCTTTAATCACCCCGGCCCGCCCGCTGCCACCATTGGGAATCTATGTCCCGCGGGCACAATCAAGTTTAGGACAACGTTGAGTTACTTCTAGTTAATCATTTGTGACCACCGTTTACAGAGAGCGCCGCAAAGTCAATAGTGTGTTTTAAAGTTAGAGAGTGACAAGGACAATATTATTTGTACATTCCACGCACATTGGTAATTTGAAACGATCTACCAAAAAAATATTAGGTTACACGATACCTATTATTTTACTAGGCGGTAGACTCAATACTGAGTCGTCTAGTAGTATCACGAAACATGCAGGTTTTTGCACTTCGGTTTCGGGATGAGGCACTGTAGCTAGGATATTACGCGTAATAAGAGACCTAACATCTTTTGTCTCGGGATGCCGCCAGTGCGGCATTGACGGAGAATAATAATTATCTACCTTCAGTTGTTAGTCTCATTCAATGCCGCTGTGTTATGGTCAAGCGTATCACTTTCCATTAGGTGTCAGGATCTAGAGACCAGTCCTGTACACTTAAAAAAAATGTCTCATACATTTATGACATGAGGACCACTAAGATGCTTCTTAAAAGCCAAGCACCCGGGCAAGACCAGTGTCACTGGGCGGAAGTTGTCACTATCCGCCAGGTGTTGCTCGTTTGATTTTATTATAAGCATAAAAAAG
>PQWD01007182.1:0-59251 GCA_019425675.1 Leucinodes orbonalis
CTCAGAACTTGTCTGTTCCAACAGCCAGTCTGCGACAGACGTAATCGACCCACTGCCACTTCAACTTGCTGATTCTTTTATTATGTCGATACTTTTGAAGGTCTCTCACGACTACTAAGATTTTAAATAACCCTAAATATTCTTAATATAGCTCGGTTCATCACCCATTTCCTTTAAAATTTGTGAAGGAATTTCATTTATTTGGGAGGCCTTATAGGTACCCTGGAATTACAGAAAATTTTTATTATAAGACTTATAACAATTATATTAATATAAGTTAAGGAACGATGTTCAAAGGCGTTCAATGAACTGGTTTGTTAATGTTTACAATTCATACATGTGTTTAAGCAAAGTAAACAAGATTCATAACACGAGTAATTGAAACTTGTGTTTGCGTGCGTAAAGTTCCTTCACGTGTTTGATAGATAGTATTGGTTTGGTTGCTTCTTCAGTAAGTTGAGTGATTGCTATCCAATAAACTGACTTAAAGCTTATCATGTCAGTTACCTTTTCAACTTGAGACTTTATTATATTTTTGCTGGAATGAGTCCCGCATTTGTCAAATATAGCGAAGGACGCCTAAAGGCCCGATGAGCCGAAGACTTGCGAAAGGTCGCTGGAAGTCTGAGAATTATATGTATCTATAGGGTCAAAACATCTAGTGCAAAATATAGAATAGGCGATAAGTTGATGAGTTAAATAGACAGTTTTATTGACACAAAATAAACGTTCATTTTATTAATGGCCTTACGACTCCTGAGGTGGTTTTGAAATAATTTTATACCAATGTTTTATAAATTTTGGTTACGTTTCCTTAGAAAGGTTTCCTTTTTCCTAACCAAACAATAATATGTAACAAATTGTAATAGTCTAATAGCATATTCAAATGACTCGATTGTAAACTTATGCTTATGAGACATGTTCACTTAGTATTAAGAAAAAAACAGCATATAATATATATCAAAATTGCGGAGCAGCAATGAAGAATGTTTCAAATTCCGGGGGGAAATTTTCATACTTGGATATTCCGCTGCGTACGCTGCGTAAACGGTAAAAGTTTCTCAAAAGTCATGTATGAGAGTATTGTTACCCTTTTAAAGGTCTACAAAAAAGTCCGCGACAGCATATGCGTCGCGGTCTATCTTTTAAGGTTAGCTTATAATATATTTTTTGCTAAAACATTTTTCTAAAATAATGCATCATCTTGCGAAGCTATTTTCATAAATATGATATCAATCCTTATCCAAATAAATACTTTATTCATATCACAAGTATTTAATTTTAAACAAAATGGCCCTTTGCATCATTCAATTTAAATTAATATCTTGTGAGATATCGCAGTTTTAACTCACCTATATAAACGAAGTAGCGGGTTAAAGAGAGTGTTAGGCCAAAGTAACTATTCCACGCGGACGAAGTCGCACGCAAAAGCTAGTATTAAATAAACAAAAACCAATGTTAAAAAAACAAAGTATTTTTTAAAATCAGTATTCTAACCTGTCCTGAAGCAAATACTAAAAAACTGCCAATTCGAATGCAATAAAAACTGTTTCGAATCGACATCGATAAACCTAAGCTATAGTCCATCCCTTCACAAAACCCAGTCCGCGTATAACAGCTCACTCGAGCATATGATCTGCGGTTGCCCAGTCTATATGTGCGCCTCTGCGAAGGGAAATACTACTGCCCGATGCTTGTCCGGTTCGAACCAATGTCGGGTTTATTACACGACTTATTTATGATGGAGAAGTAGTTACAAACTTTTACATTGTAAATATAATAAGAGAGGAATAAAATACATTCGGTTACTCGTCGATAAGAGCGTCGGTGGCACAATAGTGTGGACTGTCGCCTTCCTACCGGGAGGGCTGAGGTTCAAATCCCGACACGTACCAATGTGTTTTCGAATTTTCGAAAATATGTACGTTATCCGATGCTCTTACGGTGAAGGAAAACATCGTGAGGAAACCTTCATGCACGCCTGCGAAGAGATTCAAAGGTTGTGTGTGAAGTCGTCCAATCCGCACTGGGCCCGCGTGGACGACTATGGCCTAATCACCCTATACGGGTACGCTCGTGCCCCTCGGTGGGGACGTTTAATGAGCTGATGATGATGACTCGTCGATATAGTTTATCAATGAAAACTTTTCTAAATTTGCAAGAAGTAATGTTTTTCATACATGTGTATGTATAAATGCGCTCATCATCATTATCAGCCTTTAATTTCCACCACGCAGGCCTAATGTATATTGGGATATATGGTACATCCAGTAATAATTGACTTTTCAATACAGTCCAGTTTTTTAGGATTCTTTTTCGTCGTTCTAAGAATCAACTATGACGAGACTTTAACTGGTAGAAAACTAATGTCATAATAAGAAACTTAATAGGTACATATTATTATGACAATATTTATACATCTTTAGAGATTAAGTCACACTTTAAACAGTGTGACTTAATTCACTTCTTGTTTGAAACATTCGGTTTGGCAGTTTTATGCATGCAATAATGTTAATTTATCTTTGGATAATGATGCTAGTTTTTATATAGTGATGTGATTCACTTAGGGGCAATGGACACAAAATAAATTTACTGATTTAAGCCTTAATATTCGACTGCCTCAACCTTACGCATAAAAACAATTCAAATAAAATTTTACACCCCGTCTTCCAATTATATTAAACAAAAATGTTAAATAATATTCAACTACCAATCTTCAACATATAATCCAGATAATGCTACGTTTGAATCAGTTATCGAAACAGAATTTTCGGACCCCACCAAATCTTCGGTCAAATAATTTACAGCGGCCATCAGATGTATATAAGCATACAAGGTGTCTAATACATAAAACAGTTTAAAATGTCAGTAAGTTCTGTACAGTAAAAGTTACCATTAACATCTAACAACAATTGCTTCATTAATATCGGAGCAAATGCTTGGCTTTTTATTAATTATATATATGAAAATGTAACACATAACTTAATTATACATATGAAAATGTAAAATGATATAAGATACCTCAAAAATATTTTAAAGGCTTTATAAGATACCCGTCTTGTATGGGTCTGAAGGATTTTTTTTGGTTTCATAGAGTTTATTATGTTTTCTTGACGTCATTTGTCAGATGAGTGTTCAGATCACAGATTTCCCAATACAGGAGATAGGGCTAGCCGCGTTTTTAAGTGCGACAAATGTAAGCTCAACGAGCATACACTGGCTGCCAGTTTACGCTCTGTGAGACGAGTCAAGACGCACGAATATTAGAAGAAATTACCGTTTTATCCCAAAATGCCATCCTGTGCAATTGTAACATGCCAACATCGCAAGGAGTCAGTAAATTTACCAAGAAATATAATAACTTTTCACAGGTAAGAACCGAAAATAAATTGCGACACTGGGACTGCCTATAAACTTGGCGGCTTGTCCAGTCTAATTGTATATTCGGATGTCTGTGGTTCAGATATTATTGAAAAATTGTGTGTATAGATATTATTGACAAGCATTTGCTCAGATATTGATAAAGCAATTGTTGTTAGATGTTAACGGTAACTTTTATCGTACAGAACTTATTGTCATTTTAAACTGTTTAGATGCATTTGGTCAGCTTGTCTGCTTATACGTGTGATGGCAATTGTACATAATAGTGGAGTGGAGCGAATGAATTGCGTCGGCGGGGACTAGAAGTGCGCTCGCGTTCGGCATATAGAAAGCCCACTGGCTGCAGGTGGAATGGAAAATTCATATACTCGCGTTGCTTTCTTTGGCATTCGGTTTGGCCACGAGATTTTCTTTTGTCTTGCCAAATCTGGAGTAGCCGTTATTATCATCATCATTTATAGCCTATGACGTCAACTGTGGGCTACATGCTTTTCCGAACAGCATAGCTATAAGAAGATTACCCATAAATGATTTTTGAGAAATAAAAAACACAAGATTAATTTCTTTGATTTAATTAATATTTCACAAGACACTTCAATCGCCACATTAAAAAAAATTAAGAGCGCCGGTGGCTCAATGGTTGTGGACTGTCGCCTTCCTACCGGGAGGGCTGGGGTTCAAATCCGACACGTACCAATGTGTTTTCGAATTTTCAAAAATATATGTACGTTATCCGACGCTCTTACGGTGATGGAAAACATCGTGAGGAAACCTTCATGCACTTCTGCGAAGAGATTCGAAGGTTTTGTGTGAAGTCGTCCAATCCGCACTGGCCCACGTGGACGACTAAGGCCTAATCACCCTATACGGGTAGGCTCGTGCCCCTCGGTGGGGACGTTTAATGAGCTGATGATGATGATTAAAAAAAACTGTTAAATTAGGTGGAATCCAGCACTGTTTTGGAGAGTTGACATTACTCGGAAGACTTCGTTAAGAAACTGTATTTTATCGTATTCTATGAGATTTTACAAACATTTAACTTATCTTAATATGTGAGTTCGCCATTAAGGAAATCATCTACAGTATTATAGCCTTTCAAGTAGCTTACGTCCGAACAAAGCTTCCAATATTCATTCCGAACAGTTCAATATTATCCGTTGATCCTAATATTATCTTCCGCTCACCAAGCGTATGTATTCCTGAAAGCGTATCAAAAATCAAATTATGCAGATGAAAACGTAGAGAGAGCCGTTTGAAGTGCAGTGTAGAGTTGATTGCTCAAACGCAGTCATATACTTTGATAGAACTAAAGATTGTATAAAGCAACATTCGATATGAAAGGATGGGTAAAAACTTAGACGTGACTTGGAAAAAACATGAACTCTCAATTTTGGTTAGAGGTTGGTTATAGGTTTTGTCTGAAAATATATTATTACATAGTGTTCGAAGGTAGGAATCTTATCTATTTTTACAGTTTTGACTGGTATGCCTTTGGATTAAGGATAAAAGTAACAGTCCGAGAGCCGGCCGTATAAAAGTCCTATGGATCGGATACATTAACAATTTTTTAAATATAGTCTGAGAAACCATTGAACTAAAGGTTGACACTCCTGAAACTTCCTGATTAAAATTCCAGACATTGTTATTATGACTTTTGAGATACATGAAAAAAATTAAACTTACATTACCTTATAAATAGTAGCCGAAGCCTCCTTTTAGGTTGTGTGTGTGTGAGAAAGTGTGTGTGTGCGTGCATGCGTGCGAGCGTGCGTGTGTCGTGTGCGAGCGTGCGTGTGTGCGTGTGCGCGCGCGCCCTTGTGTGTGTATGTGTGTGTGTATGATTTAACATCATCACCATGCGACGCTTGCTAAGTAAGACACGATCTCCACTCCAGAACTCGTCACAGACTAGCAGAGTAGTCCTCAGTAATATATTAAAAGGATTGCCAAAGTTTACCTTTAAAATAACCCATGGAGGCAACTTATCATTTTTGGCCTCTATATTTTCCCTATATTATAGCATCGTGTTAACACTAAAACTTAGTAAAGCGGTTTAATTTTTAATCTCAATTTCTCACGCGGCCCGGAAAATTAACATCGTGTGAAATATCTTTTATCGTGTCTGAGGTTATTTGAATCAAGCCGGGGCTATTTCAGGAGCGGGGAATAAATAAACCTTAATTTGATTTTTTATTTTTTGTTATTCTATAGAAGGCAAACGGCTCATCTGATGGTAAATGATACCGCCGCCCATGTACATCTGCAATATCAGAAGGCGCTGAAATGCGTTGCCAGTATTATTGTTTTGATATTCTTTCAAGTACACACACAAAATTCTATTACATATAAATAAAAATTGGAGTGTCCGTAATATTGAAATAGCTTTTTTTCATCCCTTTGAATATATATACGGTACATATGCCAACATATCAATTTTAATTTTGTAGTTAGGTATTAAACAACTGATAAACATACTTATATATATTTTTATGTAAAAACATACACAGAAATCACCCAGATCAATACAAATAGACATGTTCATGGACACAAATGTTTGTACTGCCCGGAGATCGCACCCGGAACCCTTAGTGTAGTAGCCGGCGTCTCAACCGTTACACCAAATGGGTCATCACTGCCTATCTATCAGTTGTTTGTTTTCTTTCAAAGCCACTCTGTCATTCTCGGGTTTATCCGTATCAATTACCATCAGACGAGCGTCCTGTACACAAATTATTAAAAAAAAATAAGTGGGGAGTAAAATTATTTAAAAATATATATGGTGATTTAATAATACATACATATTTTAAGTTTACAATTAAAACTATCAATTCGTAATAATTCAGAAAACTTTAAATTTTTCAGCATCTTAAAACCAAAGACTTATCGCCTTCTTCTTTAGCTTTAGCATCTCCTGGCTCCTCAAATACTAAATAATTATTATATTACTCGCTATTGTTCAAACCCCTGCCTACTAATATCATAACCGTCCATCATTGTTTTATCCAGCAGTGTGGAGAAGGTCAGATACATATAATTTTGTTTACGGTCATAATACCTACGACCCTCGAATCGAGCAAGTTTGATAAGTAAATTGCTGATATTATATTAAATTAAAATTGTACGTTTATTTTTAAAATATATTTTTACCTTACATCGGTCCGCGTGGAATTTAGGCGGGGAGATTTAGTTCAGCAGTGGATATAATAATCATAATACTAGTCAATATTTTATTTTTAAGGTTTTTAGTTTGTTGTTAGTGCTTTTATGTTTTTATATTGTAAGTTTATTTAAATAAAATCCCATATCAGGCATTAGTTATTAGTCATTAGACTATGATATTTTAGGCTGTTTCAGTTTGCCTGATATGAGGCAGGTCAACTTCAGTATTACTTTGAATACTGAAACTTTACTCGAATAAATCTTAAAGTACGCGTTTACTTTTAAATCCTCAATTATTATTATTCTATTTTTTATAACTCTGCCATCAGTTCAGAATTAGTAGTGATAATAATAATAATTTCATTTAACCAACCAAAATTATTTGTAAAAGATTGTTTTTAATAATTGATTTGAGTTTAAATAATGTCCGAAATTGCTTTACTGATTTGGATTATAAATCTCTGTACTTCTGCTTTAATAATTTAAAAGTCTTATTTATGTATTTTGACTTTTGATTAAAACTTAGTCTTACATTTGACATCAAAATATTGCATTTTGACTTTGAGACTAGATTAATTGCAATTATAGACAGACACATACAAACAGACACGTTAAACTAAAGTCAATACTGAAGGTTCGTCTAGTGAATGCTTTATAACACTTAATGTAAAAAGAACAGTATTTTTCTAAAGATTAATTGTGTCAAAACTACAATTTATTCTAATTTAGTCTAAGTTGTTCTGTGAAAGAACTGAAAAATCAGTATTCAGACGTATTTTCTCGAGCTAAAAAGTCTAATTTTGTTACAATATTCCAATCCATTCTTGTGTTAATTTATTTTTAACAGCATTTGAATTAGATTTGAAAGTGGTCTATTGTTCATTATCAACTATGGACACGTACTCTGAAATCTACCCTAAAATAAAAAGACACCCAAATAAGCTTGTTCTAAACTTTACTCCTAGAACTACACATTTTACGAAAATATGTTTTAAATTTAAGTATTAAAATTTATAACGGGCTTCCCGAATATTATGAATCTGAATCCTCCATTATGTAATAAAAAAGTATATAATTGGCTTTTAGATAAGAATTATTTAGTGTTAAAGAATATCTAGGAATACAGTGACATTTATATTATGATTTAAGTTGACATTTTACATAATTTAAGATGATTATATATATTTTTTTTATAGAGCATCGGTGGCTCAGTGGTGTGGACTGTCGCCTTCCTACCGGAGGGCTGAGTTCAAATCCCGACACGTACCAATGTATTTTCGAATTTTCGAAAAATATATGTACGTTATCCGACGCTCTTACGGTGAAGGAAAACATCGTGAGGAAACCTTCATGCACGCCTGCGAAGAGATTCGAAGGTTGTGTGTGAAGTCGTCCAATCCGCACTAGGCCCGCGTGGACGACTAAGGCCTAATCACCCTACATGGATAGGCTCGTGCCCCTCGGTGGGGACGTTTAATGAGCTGATGATGATGATGATATATATATTTATACGCCATTGAAATGGCGAAGCATGTTGATCAAATATTGTTATGACCACCAAAATGTACCATGTTTCTAGTCATCATCATCATCATCATTACAGCCTTATTATGTCCACTGCTGAACGAAGGCCTCCCCTAATGATTTCCACGCGGACCGATCCCTTGCAGTTGACATCCATCTGCTACCCGCCACCTTAACCAGATCATCCGTCCATCTGGTTAGGGGTCGGCCTACGCTTCGCTTTCCGTTATGTGGACGCCACTCGAGAACCTTTCCGCCCCATCGGCCATCGGTTCTACGCACTATGTGCCCTGCCCACTGCCACTTGCTAATCCTCTGGGCTATGTCGGTCACCCTAGTTCTCCTATGGATATCCTCGTTTCGGATAAATAAATCTGATAGTAAATAAATGATATTCTATTCTATTCTGTTTGTACTGACTTTTTGTTTCGATTTTTGATAAGGGAGGACATCATCCAAATTACAATTACAAAAAAAATATAGTTTTCATCACTCTTGAAATTAACAGATTGTTGATCAAACAGTTAAACGCTCACGTAAATTCAACGTAAGTAACAAAGTATATAATAACGTAATTGTACATAAAAAACTTAAAAAATTATAATAATAAAAAATAATAAAATATATTATAATATATATATATATATAATATATATATATTATAATATATATAATATATATATAATATATATATATATATATAAATAATTAAATATATAATATCCAAGTATATTAATCTATTTAACTATCATGAATAGGAGAGATTTTTGTTTGTTCGTATCAAATAGTCTGCACCAATTTGAAAAATTCTTGCTCCATATAATAAATATGTTTTTAAATAGGGATCCTTAATAATCCAAGTCATAGAGCATCGGTGGCTTATTAGTGTGGACTGTTGCCTTCCGATCTAAAGTGTGCAGGTTCAAATCCCGCTACGTTCCAATGTATTTTCCAATTTCCACTATAGGTACCTATATGTACGCTTATCCGACGTTCTTACGGTCAGGGAAAACATCGTGAGGATACCTGCGCTCGTCCGTGAAGAGATTCAAAGGTGCACAACCTTGGAGATATTTGTCTAAACGAGAATTTTTAAATGAAAATTGTTATTGAAATATGCAGTAGATGATATTAATGTTATTTTTAATTAAAATATTTTTAATACAATTTACAATACTTACGATGTTATATGAAGAGCGGGACTGCCTGATACAAGTATATGCGTATGCTTAAAAGGCGGTCTCAATCACTAACAGCAAAATTTATCATTGTGAATGTAAATAAAAATTTTTTCATTTTTCATGTAGAGCGTCGGTGGCTCAATGGTGTGGACTGTAGCCTTCCTACCGGTAGGGCTGAGGTTCAAATCCCGACACGTACCAATGTGTTTTC
The DNA here is from genome assembly GCA_019425675.1 of Leucinodes orbonalis. NCBI lineage: Eukaryota > Metazoa > Arthropoda > Insecta > Lepidoptera > Crambidae > Leucinodes > Leucinodes orbonalis. The sequence goes on from PQWD01007182.1 coordinate 9,457, forward strand.
GAATTTTCGAAAATATATGTGCGTTATCCGACGCTCTTACGGTGAAGGGAAACATCGTGAGGAAACCTTCATGCACACCTGCGAAGAGATTCGTAGGTTATGTGTGTAGTCGTCCAATCCGCATTTGGCCCGCGTGGACGACTAAGGCCTAATCACCCTATACGGGTAGGCTCGTGCCCCCCCGGTGGGACGTTTAATGAGCTGATGATGATGATTTTTCATGTAGTATCTGGCTTCGGAGGGAAGATAGCCATCGATCCCGGCTATGTCTAACGACAATCCGACATATTACGCTCCCGGTGTGGGTTACGACTAAACTGATGATGCTGACTTTAAATTAATATCAGCAAAGTTAACAACTACACTATTCGCTCGTTTCAAAATCTCTGGTTAAATGTAAGACATTTGTTTTCAATTTTCGATAGGGTTTATTTGACAACTCCATGTTTGCTTTTGATGCCGCATAGACTGATGGTAAGCAAAAATTATGCGCTGGTTCAAAGGTTGTCTGTGAAGTCGTCCTATCAGCACTGGGCCCGCGTGGACGACTAAGGCCTAATCTCCCTATACGGGAAGGTTCGTGCCCCTCGGTGGGGACGTTTAATGAGCTGATGATGATGAAAAATTGTTCTTAGGAATACCTAAGAACAATTCTCCATCATACATACTTGTTTAAATAATATGTTATTAAGTATGTAATTTAAATAATATGTTATCTTGATTAAGAAATTCATATAAAAATAATAATATTTATTTAGTCTTGATTCCAATACTTTTTAGATGTGTTTATTGTTACATTAGTAAGGATTAATTGTATATATTATTTAGCTACATTATTGCATTAGGCCTAAGGCCTGTAATGATAGTGTATGTATTGAATAAATAAATAAAACATGTTCATTAACATATAACTAACACTTTTTTAACTTTTTCCAGATTGTACTTTTCGGAAAACAGAGACTACAGTACGGAATTCCATAGCTTCGAATTGCGAATAAAAAATGTAATTCCAAAACGTTTCGTACGACACTTTGAAATGTCATTCCAAAACGTTTCGTACGACACTTTGAAATGTCATTCCAAAACGTTTCGTACGACACTTTGAAATGTCATTCCAAAACGTTTCGTACGACTCTTTGAAATGTCATTCCAAAACGTTTCGTACGACACTTTGAAATATCTGCCGTGTATTGTTTTGCCAAGGGGTTGTTCAATGTGAAAATAGACTAGATGGAACAAGGTGGCTGTCTGCCTGGTTTTTTTTAATGTTATGAAGTATACAAGACGTATGTATGTACCGCCATTTGGTGTTGCGGTTAAGAGGTCGACTGCAACAAGGGTTCCGGGTTCGATCCCCCGGCAGTACAAACATTTGTGTGCATGAACATGTCTGTTTGTAATGGTTTGTAACCCGAAACCCTTGATGTAATAGCCGCATCTTAACCATGGTACCAAATGGGGGGTTGTTAAAAGAAATCAATATTTAAGCATTAAAATATCTTCATAGGAATAAAATATTCAAAGTTTGAAATCTTTAACTCAAACTATAACAAATCTATTACAGATACTTTTGAAAAGTCAATTATTATTATTATATTTTACATGACTACAAAATCTAAATGTAGCCATCTTGATATACCATGAAATATCAACCGATCGTTCCAACGCGCCAGAAAATGACAAGCCAATAACATGTCACCGTGTGACGTAACAGTGACAAATGGTTCGCGGCCATTGTGATTTTGCAAAGGTCGCAAATTCCAATCTGTTCAAATATAGAATTCAAACTCGATTTCTGGTTCTAAGTTTGAAAAATATTTATTTAAACCGTTTGCTGGTTTATTGGCTGCATATTTAAGTGAACTTTCGTCTGTTTGTTTATTAATCACACTAAAATTGAAGGCGAAAGTTTTTGAAAATGTGAGTTTGTATGTTTGTTACTTATTCTTTAGATTAGTTTATTGTTTTTAATTAGTTGTCTTTCGCTTGATTTCTACGTACCTGTCCATTGAAAGTATGTAAAGAAAGAAAGAGCGGTGCCTCCAGGCACAGGCATGTTTTTCTCAAAAGGAAACATCGGCCAACGGGGACCATTACCGGACACTGCTCACTAAACAAACATTTCCATATGTGGTGTCTGGCAGTCATCTGTGCAGAACGTGCATGGAGGAGGAAACGGTGGCGCATGTGCTTCTTAGGTGCACAGGCGTAGCCCAGATCCGCAGGAAACTATCGGCTCACCGGCAATACCCCTGAGAAGACCGGGAAAACTGAAACTCCACCAACATTTCCAATTGTCTGACACTAGTCCCGCGACGTCGGTTGTCTTCCATTATCTAAAATGAAAATTTAAGTCCAATCAACATTTATCGTACCTCCAAATAATTTTAGTTTAAACATATTTCTTGTAAACAATGTTAGTATAGTTGTAATACTTACATTTCTTTAAAAATATTAAAGTTCAAAATTCCAAAATAGTGTAACGCAGTGATAACTGTGTGAAAATAGAGTTAGAGAAAAGTTCAATATACAGATATTTTCTTTTAAACTTTATTTTGAGTAAGATATGTAAGTACTGAATATTGACTGAATAGGTAGGTACTGACACAATTTGACAAAATTGTAATTTTTTGGATGTAATGCAAACTTTTTAGTGCAGTTTGTGGCATTGAACCTCTTTGATTTGATTGATTGAATATTGTTCGCATCTTTGGGCTGGAGCGCCAAAATACCTACTTCTTCCTCTTGACAGCGTACAACGTAGAGCCGTGCGGATGGTCAATGATCTGTCAATAACCAATGGTCTGGATTCCTTGGCCTTGCGTAGAGATGTTGCGAGTCTCTGTGTTTTCTATCGCATATACAATGGGGAGTGTTCCAACGAACTGTTCAATCTGATACCTGCTGCTGAATTTCATCATCGGACTACCCGCACAAGATGAAATTCCATCCTCATCATCTTGATGGTTGGCGTTCGACCACAGTTCGATTCATGCGCAATTTCTTCCACGTACTGTACTTATATGGAACGATCTTCCAGCAGCGGTATTTCGACAAATATGACATGGCTAATTTTAAGAAAAGAGCATATTCCTATCTAAAAGCAAGCAACGCACCGGTGGCACTTCTGGTGTCACCGTTGTCCCTGGGCGGAGATGAACACTTTCCATCAGGTGTCTCTCTTGCTCGTTTGCTCCCTATATCATAAAAAAAGACATATAAGCCAAATTGACAATAGTCGATATCGACTAAGCTATAAGTGGCAATCCCTATGTAACGCCTTCGTTACAGTTTCGATCAAATTTTGGTTGATGTCTAAACTTTATGGCAATACGAATGTCGAAAATGTCAACTATAATTGGATCGGAACGATATCGTAACTACACCCATATCATAAACGAACGCTTCGTTAAAAAATAACGCGATCGGCCTGCTGATCTGCTTCTGGAGGGAGGTGGGTTGACTTGAGAGACCAGTAGGCCGCCATGGCTCACGCACAATGGTCCATTGCACGGACTAAGTGCGGAAACCCACTCCATTAACATAGAACACCGGCTTATACAAAAACTCTACAATTTTATTTATTTATACTAATATTTAACTGATGTAGCGTAAGAATTAGGAGTGTCTATTGAGATACTAACGGGACTACTAGACTACGTACACAGTCTCTCTAAGGGCCTTAAGGACAGGATTCAAGTATTTTATTAATAACATTACGTTTTAATATTTTACTCAAAAGATTTTTTTTTTTTTATTTATTTGAAACACAATTTTATATTACACACGAAAATTCAAAAGCGTTAACAGATACAGTAGTCTAAGACTGTGTTGTAGCTATTTGTACCCACCTCTAGCAGATGAGCGTTTCAAATATAACGTTTACAAGCCTCCTTTATTTACATAACAATCAGCTTAAATAATATTTTATAAGGAAATGGAATAAAATATATATATAACATTTATACAATCAAATATGCAAAGTTAGGTTACTGTTTTATTTTGGTAGTGTGTGTGAGATTATATTAATGTGTGTGTAGTAAACAGAAGTGTGTGTGTGTGTGTGTGTTTATGAGTATGTAAATTAAAGTATTATTTATTATTTATTGTCGTTGTTTAATATTTTAATAGCATTCAGACTAAGCAGCGTGCGTGACAGTAGACACTTTTGTACTTTTTATTGCTTTGTTTTTGCATTCCCAGTTTTTTACTACGAAGATTAAATATAAATATACCCTTGTATTATAGTTACGGAACAAATTTAATCATAAACAAAGTAATTCGACGACGACGACCACCCATTTGGTGTTGCGGTTGAGAAGTCGACTAATTCGATATAATTATTGATTCTAAAATTTTAGTTTCAAATTTTAATTTAGGTTAGGTTATAGTCTTTTTATATTGTACGAGTGTTTAGTTTCTAAATAAAATATTAGATGTAATAAACATACTTATATTTTTTTCTTTTGTAAATACATATAAACTACACTGTTTTTTATAAGTCTGCGTAATTATTCTACCCAGAATAATCCAAACAGAGATCCGAAAAAATAAATTTTGTACTCCCAAAATTTAATAGCCAACTTAACCAAAACACCAGATGGGTAATCACTAATACAGCTATACAGTAAATAAGTTTTGAAGAACCCTAATAATAATAAGAGACACAAGATGGAGAAAATACAAAGATTTTACGTGACCAAAATTCAATACGGTGAGTTCGAGGCCATACGTGATTCGAGTGCGTGATCCCTAAAAGTTGGCATAGGCCAAGAGCTTATGGTTTATTTTATGTATTGAGATATATAAAATGTTTTATGAATAAAAATTAAGTGGTCTATAATATATCTCTGACTTAGTGATGAGCATGTCTTATTGCACGATTATTTTTATTTACAGGGTGACAGCTAACATTACAAAATATGTGGCGAATATTTTATTACAATTCCTTCATAATAGTTTACTTGCGAGGCCATCATAATTGTATTATTATCTATCACCACAATAATAACTAAATTAAATTAAATTTTTTTTCGTCTCTCGTTTCGAAGACCAAGACCTACCTTGGGTCACCGAGTCTTAAAATTTAGTTAGTCTGTTTTTTTTTAGAATAGCAACAGGCACCTTATTATGGAAGAGCCCAAAAGTTCACTACCATAGGACTATTAAAATAAGTAAATATAAATAATAATACTTCATAGGTACAGAGTTCGTTTATTTCGTTAAACACGCTTATCTCAGGAACTGAACAGGTTCTAGTTTAAAAAAAATGTATTGAACATTATTTTTATAAAGGACCAACACCACATACAAAAGCTTAATCATAATAAGTTATTTATTCTGGCTATGGTGACTGCAACTTTAAATAATATCGGCACACGCGCTCTCCGACTAAGGATTGTAAAGACTATCAAACAGTAACAAAAAGGAAAATCTTCAGTATCCATTAACAATGGACTAGTGTAAATGCGAGTTAATTTAATATTTTGTAGGCTTCTTCGGGTTGTTTGGTTTTTCTAGAAACTTCTCATGCAGTTTCTAAGAGTGGGAATTATATCTAGAATATGTTCTAAATATAACGAAAATGGGTTATGATCTGGTTCGAGCATTGATGTCTTCCACTATAGTCTGCGAGCGTTGGTGTGGCGCAATAGTGTGGACTGTTGCCCTCCTACCGGGAGGACTGTGGTTCAAAGTTCAAATCCCGCCACGTACCAATGTGTTTTCGAATTTTCAAAATTATATGTACGTTATCCAACGCTCTTACGATGAAGGAAAACATCGTGAGGAAACCTTCACGCACGTCTGCGAAGAGATTCAAAGATTGTGCGTGAAGTCGTCCAATCCGCACTGGGCCCGCGTGGACGACTAAGGCCTAATCACCCTATACGGGTAGGCTCGTGCCCCTCGGTGGGGAAATATAATGAGCTGATGATGATGACTATAGTCTGCACGCGTTGAGACCAGTGATGTAAAAAAGTATAGATTCGTGATATTCTCACAATACAATCGAAAAAGTGTTCCGAATGCAGCGACAGCACACGTACACATATTTCGAATGAGCGTACATTTACCTAAACAAAAGCCAAAACTGTATTCTCTTTGGCGGTTCGTTTTTGAGGCACGGATTGTGTATCTACCTGAATATCAGTGGTTCAGATATGAACTGCTGAAGGATTTCGGAGAGACATAATCTTGCCACCTTTCTGTCTAGTTTTAGGTAACTTGCATTTCTTTTTTCATTCCGTCATGTAGTTTCAGGTACCTTGCATTTCTTTTATTATTATGTTTTTTTTTATTTTTCATGTCTTCATTATTTAACCGTTGTCATAGGTGATTGCTGTGGTATCATTGACATACATACTACTAGTCTTATTTGTAAGGAATTTGTGTACTTTTAATATAAATTATGTTATGTTGTTGACGTATCTTATTAAATAAATAAACAAATCTCTTTTAATTTTATATTTTACCTAATATTTAAAATATACAACATTGATTAAAATGCTTGAAATATTGGCCATTATACATTTACGATTACCGTGTTGTGTAAAATATGTGTAGGTAAACATGTATTTTTGTATTTAATTCCATCATCAGCTCATTAAACGTCCCCACCGAGGGGCACGAGCCTACCCGTATAGGGTGATTAGGCCTTAGTCGTCCACGCGGGCCCAGTGCGGATTGGACGGCTTCACACACAACCTTCGAATCTCTTCGCAGGCGTGCATGAAGGTTTCCTCACGATGTTTTCCTTCACCGTAAGAGCGTCGGATAACGTACATATATATTTCGAAAATTCGAAAATACATTGGTACGTGTCGGGATTTGAACCTCAGCCCTCCCGGTAGGAAGGCGACAGTCCACACCACTGAGCCACCGACTGTATTTAATTGGTCTTATTTAATTAAGTTATACTATGTTTAATATGTATGAAATTTTGTAATGTAATACAACAAAGACATCGTGTATATGTCAGTATGAAAAGTCCTTACAAGCACTTAAAGCGCTTCATATAAAGTATAAAATGACGTCCAACAAATCGATAAGCGCTAAGCCAGTCCGGCCTTCGTAATATACGTATTGAAAGCCGCAGTGCAAACAGATAGCCCTAACTTGCCCGGCTAAGCTGGTAAACTCCCTTTATGTATACTATGTACAAGGCTTGGCAGAAACTGCGGGGGAAGCGATGGTGTGCTTACGGATTATATCATATTGCAAATAAAAATATTGGTTTGTTGTATCTTGTTCATGAATCAATAACCATTGATTTCTGCTAACTAAACTTATTCCGACTCCGTTATTCCAATATTCTATACTAATACAATTAATACTCTTATTCCAATAGGTCATTGAACCCAATGATATTTTGTTAATTTAAAGGTAGATGATACGCCACCCGTGCCTCAAAAACGAACCGCTAAAGAGAACACAGTTGTAGGCTCTTTGTTTAGGTAAATGTACACTTATTCGAAATATGTGTATGTATGCTGTCGCTGCATTCGGAACACTTTTTTCAGATGTTTTGTGAGCATACTCGTATTACGAATCTATACTTTTTACATCATTGATTGACCCTAATTGAGTTTTCGCAATATGGACTGAAAGAGGTTATTAAGAAACAAAAAAAGTAGAAACGTCGAAGAAGTAAATTTGGGAGAGCTAAAAACGTTGCTTATCACTACATTGTATTAAACAAAGTAGCTTTTCTGTCCCTATATTCCTGTGTGCTTAAATCTTTCAAACTACGTAACCGCTTTGCCAAGGTAGATATAGTGGTATACTGGTACGGTAGACTTTTTTTTCGAACTGAATACTGCTGTTGGCCGCAGATGGCCTTTACAGCTTCACCGGGCAATGATAGAGTTCCTATTCAACCTATCGCAGTCCACTGCTGGACATAGGTCTCCCCATTTGATAGAGTGACTGTAGAGAAATATTTATATGTATAATAACATCCATTAATTAGTGGAGAAATACTGATGTTTTGAGATTTCTAATGTGATTTTATTTATTTAGGACAGTTTACAAGACATACACTTATTACATTGACATTATACATACGTAAGCGATACTAACAAGTAGTGATGCCTTAATTACAAACTGCCACGACAAGCACAGCTGACATGGAAGCAGTTTAGCAAAATAAAAGTTAAACAGAATTTAATGTAAATTACATACTTAAAAATACTAACCTAGAGTATAGGTTACAAGTGAGTACAACAATTACAAAATTATGCTAAGACATAATTAAGACTGCCCCTTAAGAATATTAATCGACGTTCTTTTGAACGTTGTGAAATTACTATTAATATCCAGATCTGACTTCTGAGCTAAAGTTATAAACTGGCTCATCATTCTATCAATCGGAGAGAAGTGCGACAGGTTACTTTAAAATGTTTATTGAAAACAGTTCATAACGCGTAGTTCTATTGAGTTTACGAGGTATATATAAGTCTATTTGTTTAATTTGTGATGTCGGAAACAGTTATTTTTATTCCGCTAACATTTGATTTTTGGATTAATAAATAACACCTATTGGTATTTGATAAAAAATAGTAATACATAATTAAAAATACATAATAATAACAAAAATCTCAGACTTTCGAAAATAGTATCCAACTCCTTCCCCGCTACTCTGCTTTCTATTCTAGTATTAAACCTCCACTTGAGCCTGTGCGATGTTAGCATACAATTACCGAGAAACCAAGTGAAAGTCTGCACAGTTCAGGACAAGAGTCGCATTTCGTATGCCGCGGCACGGCGTCTCAGGTAACTTTGAACAGAAGCTTAGCTGCATTGCTAAACTGACGCGATTGTTTGCGGTACGAGAAATAAATATAATAGTAAACATGTAGTCAAATATGCTGGCTATCCTTTGTTTGAAATTTCAATAAATATTTCATTGGAAATGCTGAAATGATTTGTAATTAGGTTCTCGTAGGAGCAGTCATCATCATCAGCTCATTAAACGTCCCCATCGAGGGCACGATACGGGGCATAATAGTCCACATGTATGACATAGTTCCTCAAATAATACAAAAAGATACAAAACTGGCAGTGCAAAAACAAGTAATTCTCCTTCAATGTTAACCCCGTTCTCTTGGATTTGCACAAGATCCGCATTCAGACCGAGTGATCGTTAGCTACGACTGGATACAGAAAGGCCGCAGTTCGTTACCCACCACTCGACTGTTCCTTTATTCTTTCGACGACACTTGCCATTGTTGGTGACTTTGTAACTCGAAGTTTATTTGGATACAACTTTTGACTTGAAGCAAATAGAGGTTTCATTATAAAACCGGATAGTGAAACTCGGAAGTTGTATTTTAAGCAGTAATGCTACAGACACAGCTGTATTTTGGGCTAACAAGCGAGAGATGAAGCGAATTAAATAAGAATCATGCCATTTTATTATTTTCATATTTAAGCCTCGGGCTTTTCAAGGCGAGAGTGAATAGGCATTTTTAGGTTGAGCATTAATCTGCATCGTCACTTGCCATCAGGTGAGAGGGCAGGCAAATGCTGACCTAATTTAAAAAAGTTTGTTATGGGCTGCTTTCTATACATGACATAAGCCCGTTTCATCATAGTTACTCTGTAATTCTTTTTATCAAGCTGTTCGCCTAACTGATAGCAAGTGGCAACTGTTACCTATCAAACACACGTGGTCCAGAAAAATTAACCACAGTGCAGATGGTAACAAATTTGCTGTGCCGGTTTTGTTCGACCTTAGCAGTAAAATACATAATTTGATCTCAATTCTATTGAAATATTCTGATATTAAGCAAAACTCATGATTTTGAAAGACTAACCTAGACGTGGGTGTGGCTTAATGGTGGTTCAAACTATGGTTGTCAGTTATTATATATTTATTATGAAAAGTTTCATAAGGAAATACTATTTTCGTCGAAACTTTGGCGCCGTCTCACCTTCCAAATACTTTTTCTGAGGCCAGTTCATCCGCTGCTTTATCTGAATTTGAAAAATGCGCAGATATTTTTTACTACTGGACTAAACTAAGGAATCGTTTGGACCGTGGGCGTCCTGTGTCTATGACGTGATTTAGCAAAGGTGCTTGTCGATTGTACAGATAGTGGTGAGATGCTTTTCTTAGGCAACGATTTAGTTTGGCTTATAATGCGGGGATGCTTCAGTCCAGTGGGTAAATTCTTACAGACTATGGATAGCGATCTGGACACCACTTTAATTTTTAAACATATTTATTGTTTTAAACTAGAAAATTATTATCAAATAAAATAATAATATCTACCTGTAAAACAAGTCATTAAGCAGCGTAAGTTCCATAGAATGCAATTACAAGATCAATGAGGTAAATAATAAGAAAATGGAGTTTATTTTATTGTCCCACAACCAAATCTTGCATCCACAATTTCGCTCCACTGTAGTCATAAAAAGATATACCCGAAACGTCTGTTCCTAATCTAATTTGATTAAAATCAAATCCACCGATCGCCAGGAACGAAGTAATCACACTCCGTGGGGAATTAAATTTAAGGAAATAATTCTCGGGATGAAGTTGGAATCGAGAACCGATACCGTTTCAAACCTAATGAAGGAAAGACTGAGATAGTAAACTTTCTTGTTTAGATCTAACTTCGTTTTATATAAATTACTTTGAAACAAAAATACTGTATTTTAGATTAATGTCATAGATTTGAACAAGAAGAAGTATTAAAAATTATACTTCAGTATCATATAAAACGATGGTCAGTAACTGGTCAAAAAGAATTCTAAAATACTGATAGTATGTATGTTTGTCTTAATGTTATTATTTACTATAAATATTTAAAAGTAAGAGCGTCGGTGGCTCAGTGGTGTGGACTGCCGCCTTCCTACCGGGAGGGCTGAGGTTCAAATCCCGACACGTATTAATGTATTTTCGAATTTTCGAAAATATATGTACGTTATCCGACGCTCTTACGGTGAAGGAAAACATCGTGAGGAAACCTTCATGCACGACTGCGAAGAGATTCGAAGGTTGTGTGTGAAGTTGTCCAATCCGCACTAGGCCCGCGTGGACGACTAAGGCTTAATCACCCTATACGGGTAGGCTCGTGCCCCTCGGTGGGGACGTTTAATGAGCTGATGATGATGATGATGATTTAAAAGTAAATAAAAGTACTGGCGGTATTATTTTAAATAACTTAGCCGCCTTAATGGCACCCACGGAAAGAGAAAAATGTATTCTAACTGCTATAACCACACTAACTAATTTGTACATAAATATTTACAGACATTCAGACAGCACCATCTAGCCCCAACGAAAAATTAGCCCGAAATATATAAAACAAATAATAAATACACACTGACATTCACACAGCGCCATCTAGCCTCAAGTTAAGCGTCAAGCCTGTATTATGTGTATTGGTCTGGGTGTTTTATATATTACATATAGAAACACCCAGACCATTACAAGTAGACATGTTCATACACACAAATCGAACCGGGGATCGAACCCGGAACCCTTACGTAGCCGGGCTTAAACTTGCGCCCTCCAGATCGGAAAAGAAAAGTCCACCACCAATGAGCCACCGACGCTCTAATCCGTTCGCTTAATGTCATAAAATCAGACACAGGAAGGGCATTCCACCTCACTTCTCGTGAAGGGGAAGCGATACGATTATAATCTTTGATGCGCACCAAAAAAAGTCAACTGCATGGAAGAGGAAACACTCCATTCGTCTAATGGTCAGATGGTAAAAGAAAATTTTAACCCGTTTACGTAAGCAAATCAAATATCAAATGTTGTTTTTGAAAACAATGTATTTAATAGGATCAATATCTGTTTTAAGGAAATTTTAGTCAAGTTAGGATGACGACAGAAAAACAATTTATATCCAAAGTTACTGTTTGGTATGAAATGGAAATCCTTCATATTTGTTTGGAAATAATTTGAATGAACTCGATAAGTGGCAATTTATGTTAAGGGAAAGCTTTATTTCAAGGACACGTCGAGCCAAGTTGCTATTATATTATTTTGTTATTATCATTGAAATTGCTTACGTTACACGTGTTGTTGGACTTTGGGTTTTTCCTGTTTGTTTAACATAACTTAAACTGCCCTTACAATATTTATAAGAGCGTCAGTGGCTCATTGGTGTGGTCTGTTGCCTTAAGATCTGGAGGATGTAGGTTCAAATCCTGCCATATACCAATGTCATTTCAAATATCCGAAATTATATATACGTTATCCGACGCTCTTACGGTGAAGGAAAACATCTAGAGGAAACCCGCGCACGGTGCGAATAGATTAAGATTGTGTGTGAACTCGGCCAATCGGCACTGGGCCCGCGTGGTCGACTTAGGCCTAAACCCTTCACGGCTAGGCTAGTGCCCCTCGGTGGGGACATATTATGATGATACTGCCTCCGTGGTTTAATGCGTTCTGCGCGATCTGTGGGTCGTGGATTTAGATTCGGCGAGGAGACCACATAGTGAAAGTCACATTGTGCGAATTTTCCCAGTTTAGTTAGAACATTTAACGCTGAATCACCAATTTGTAAGAATAATAAGATTATTCCGAGCTTCGGAGAGCACGTTAAGTCAGCGGCCCCGGCTACTATCAGAGGATGGTAGTCTTTAACACCCACAAATCTGCACTCGGACGGCGTGGTGGGTGACAGCCTAAATCTCAAGTCGTAATTAGTCAAAACCAGACGCCAGAGGCGTGGAGCAATGGCGTGGTGGTGCTTTTCTTCAAAAAAGGCGATAAAACCTTGCTGAAGAATTATAGACCCATCACGCCATTGAGCCACATTTACAAGTTGTTCTCCATAGTCATCACGAACCGTCTCGCGTGTAGGTTTGATGATTTCCAGCCCCCCGAACAAGCCGGGTTCCGCAAAGGCTTCAGCACCATAGACCACATACATACGCTGCGGCAGGTTATACAGAAGACTAGAGAGTATAACCGGCCATTATGCTTGGCGTTTGTGGACTATGAGAAAGCCTTTGATTCGATCGAGACTTGGGCTGTGCTTCAGGCCCTCCAACGGTGCCATATTGACTTTCGCTATATCGAAGTATTGAGATGTCTGTACGAGAGCGCTACTATGTCAGTCCGTGTACATGAAGAGCTTACACAACCTATCCAATTGCACCGAGGAGTGAGACAGGGAGACGTTATATCTCCGAAACTGTTCACAGTTGCGTTGGAAGATATGTTTAAGCTGCTCGATTGGAAAGGACGGCATCAACGTAATGGCGAGTACATCACTCATCTTCGATTTGCCGATGATATAGTAGTCATGGCAGAATCCATGGAGGATTTAAGCACTATGCTCGAAACCCTAGACAGAGCTTCTCAACAGGTGGTCTTAAAATGAACATGGACAAGACGAAAGTCATGTCTAATACCCATGTCGTACCTATACCGATATTAGTTGGAAGTTCTGTCCTCGAAGTTGTAGACGAATATGTGTACCTGGGACAGGTAGTCCAAATGGGTAGGTCCAACTTCGAGAAGGAGGTTTCTCGTCGAATTCAATTAGGATGGGCAGCGTTTGGGAAGTTAAGGCAGATCTTTTCGTCCAAAATACCTCAGTGTCAAGACGAAAGTTTTGACCAGTGTGTGTTGCCAGTTATGACATACGGAAGCGAAACGTGGTCGCTCACCAAGGGCCTCTTGAATAGACTCAAGGTTGCTCAGCGTGCTATGGAGAGGGCTATGTTAGGTGTCTCCCTACGCGATAAAATCCGAAACGATGATATCCGTAGGAGAACTAGGGTGACCGACATAGCCCAGAGGATTAGCAAGTTGAAGTGGCAGTGGGCAGGGCACATAGTGCGTAGAACCGATGGCCGATGGGGCGGAAAGGTGCTCGAGTGGCGTCCACGTAACGGAAAGCGAAGCGTAGGCCGACCCCTAACCAGATGGACGGATGATCTGGTTAAGGTGGCGGGTGGCAGATGGATGTCAACTGCAAGGGATCGGTCCGCGTGGAAATCATTAGGGGAGGCCTTCGTTCAGCAGTGGACATAATTAGGCTGTAATGATGATGATGATGATGATGATGAATTAGTCAAAATATGTGAAAAATTTACAGGCGTGCGCAAGTTTCCTCACGATATTTTTTTCTTTACTGTAAGAGCGTCGGATAACGTATATATAGTTTCGAAAATTCGATATCACATTGGTACGTGGCGCGACGTGTAGGTACGTGTAGGTCGGCATGTGCTATACCAACCTCAGCATGTGCCACAGCGAGCTACAGCGCTGGTATTCTTATATTACAAACTAGCTTTTGCCCGCGGCTTCGCTCGCATTAAATTCGGGATAACACGGTACTTGCATTTATCACTATACATACGATTTCCCCTCCCTCCAACTTTGAAGGTTCGGGGTCAATTTCAGATTTTTTTTAGCAAAAATATGTTATAGTGAGCTAACCTTAAAAGATAGACATATGCTGTCGCGGACTTTTTTGTAGACCATTAAAAGCAGAACAATACTCTCATACATGACTTTTGTGTAACTTTAACCGTTTACGCAGCGAACGCAGCGGAAGCTCCAAGTATGAAAAAATACCCCCGATTTTGAAACATTCTTCATTGCTGCTCCGCTTCTATTACTCGTAGCGTGATGATATATAGCCTATAGCCTTTCTCGATAAATAAACTATCTAACACTGAAAGAATTTTCAAATCGAACCAGTAGTTCCTGAGATTAGCGCGTTCAAACAAACAAACAAACTCTTCAGCTTTATTTATTAGTATATAGATAAATCTATTCCAATCCAAAAATAAAAAAAACAAATGAAATAAAAGTGCTTCTAAAAAATAATTTAGGTCAAAGATGAATCTATCGATAAAGTTATCATCATTAGTAAAAACGATTAGTTTTTCGATTTAAAAATTCTCACTATGATTTCCAAATAAACTAGACACCGTAAAAAGCAAGTTCTCGAAGAAAACTTTGGATTTGTGGCGACTTATTTAATTACGGTTTGACCCCTATTTGTGTTTTGAGTCGTTGTTTACAGTTTCTTCGGAAACTATTGTTGGAATTGTTTGTGCAAACAGACTCACTTCAGTTCACTTGCGACATCTATTTAGTAAATGCTTCTGGAAATTTCCAGTATTGATACTAAGATATTTGGAACGCCATTTTAATAGCTTTGTGTTACAATATTAAGGGACATTATTGAGCATTTGATTAAATTAATCATCATCAGTAAGGCCTAATCACCCGTATAGGGTGATTAAGCCTTAGTCGTCCACGCGGGCCCAGTGCGGATTGGACGACTTCACGCACAATCTTTGAATATCTTTGCAGGTGTGCAATGAAGGTTTCCTCACGATGTTTTCCTTCACCGTAAGAGCGTCGGATAACGTACATATATTTTCGAAAATTCGAAAACACATTGGTACGTGTCCGGATTTGAACCTCAGCCCTCCTGGTAGGAAGTCGACAGTCCACACCATTGAGCCACCGACGCTCCGTATTTGTTGTATATAACTAAAATCTAAATCGCCTTTCAATATCTTAGGTTGAATCTATAGTGATGGCATGAACAAACTGCCACTACAAAGAAAACTAAACAAAATATACCCCGATATTAAATTTTCAATTGTTTACCCCTACAACTGTGTCTTCTTTAACAACAGCTTTATCGGATATCAAAAAGGTAATTCAATATTGACAAAACACACATCGGATAACAAGTCCTTATCCGTCCGGATAAACACGGTTATGAAGTCTTTGTGTACCTGGCCGGATAAGATTTCCAAATTACTCGAGTCCCAATTCGCGCTCGCTCTTCTGGATATTTGATATTTGGTCCGAATCCCGGCTATATCCGGATTATGCGGGTGGACCCCAAGAAAATGGCTAGATTGTGTTCGTATGATAATATCCGGTAGAAATTTGGAAGTCGGACTGCGGAAGATGGATGTCGTGAATTGTGTTTCAATTTAATGCGCATTATTTTATATAAATAAGCATATAATAGATGAATGATATATTTTATACTAGCTTTTGCGTGCGACTTCGTCCGCGTGGAATAGTTACTTTGGCCTAACGCTCTCTTTAACCCGCTACTTCGTTTATATAGGTGAGTTAAAACTATATCTCATGATTTTCATTTAAGTTGAATGATGTGAATGGCAATTTTGTTTAAAAGTATCTATTCTTATGATTATTATCATATTTATGAAAACACCTTCGCAAATGATGCATTATTTTAGAAAAAATTTTTCAAAAAATATGTTATAGGGAGCTAACCTTAAGAGATAGACACATGCTGTCGTGGACTTTTTTGTAGACCTTTAAATAGGAAACAATACTCTCATACATGACTTTTGAGAAACTTTAACCGTTTACGCAGCGTACGCAACGGAAGCTCCAAGTATGAAAAATACCCCCGATTTTGAAACATTCTTCATAACTGCTCCGCTTCTATTGCTTGTAGCGTGATGATATATAGCCCAAAGCCTTCCTCGATATATAAGCTATCTAACACGGAAAGAATTTTTCAAATCGAACCAGTAGTTCCTGAGATTAGCGCGTTCAAACAAACTCTTCTTTATATATTAGTATAGGTTTAAAATTAATTTTTTCTACACAAAAAATTAATCGAAACATCTGAAACTTATTTTACCCCTTTCGCAAAACGTCCTTTTCGCTGAATGCCCCTTGTATCACAGGAGTGTTCTGATGAGTGGTTCGGGCTTGTTCCTGCGGCTGATTTCCATCACCTTACATCTCGGAGGAACTTTAAATTTCATCCTCACCACCTGGAAAATTGAAGGTCTTCCACAGTCGATTCTGTCGTCATTTTCTGCCATGTACGACAAAAATGTGGAATGCACTTCCACTGGATACATTTCTGGAGCAATACGACCTGGCGTCCTTCAAAATAAAGTGCGTAAACTCTTTTGAAGAGCCAGCAACGCATTTCTGGGACCTCTGGTCTTGCAAATGTTCGTGGGCGGCGGTGTCACTTACCATCAGGTGAACCGTTTGCTCGTTTGCCTCCTGTTCAATAAAAAAAAACCAAACTTTCATTCCTTCTTCGATTCGTATAAATACCAAGTATTGTTTTAAAGTTTAGTAACCGTTTTCTAAACTATTCCATACCACTACGTACATCCTTGTACCAATTCAATTTAAAACGGTTCCGAGCACCTTAGAATAAAGATCAAAATAAGTTTTTGCATTCATAAAATCTGGAAGGATTGTTTCAGCTTAATTAGTATTCTTTACACAGTGGTTATAAATAAAAACCTTTGGGCGTTTCTTCTTATCTATTTTTAGATAAAATACACTTTATTACGAAAGTTTGCTACAGGAAACCACCATTTTTGCTTTTGCGTAGTTCATTCTTAACGTAATTGCTTTCGTGGGAGAAATAAGTACAAAATTTAATTCTATGTAGACGGAACTAGAGCGTCGGTGGCTCAATGGTGTGGACTGTCGCCCTTATACCAGGAGGGCTGAGGTTCAAATCCCGCCACGTACCAATGTGTTTTTGAATTTTCGAAATTATATGTACGTTATCCGATGCTCTTACGGTGAACGGCAAACATCGTGAGGAAACCTTCATGCACGCCTGCGAAAAGATTCAAAGGTTGTGTGTGAAGTCGTCCAACCCGCACTGGGCTCGCGTGGACGACTAAGGCCTAAACACCCTATGCGGGTAGGCTCGTGCCCCTCGGTGGGGATGTTAAATGAGCTGATGATGAGACGGAACTGATACTTGTTAAAGTAAAGCATAGAGATCATGGTAAGTCTGTTAGGCCCGTATTCTGGAACGAGACTCAACGTTGATTTTTACTGAAATTGAGAATGAAAGGGATGGTGCTATTTATTGTATAGCGCTATCCCTTTATCACTCTACTTAGGTGAAGATCAGCGCTTGAGTCTCGTTCTGGAATATGAGCCTTTGACCTCGTATTTACTTTGCACGGTACCTACCAGTCAGGTCATAGTAGTCAAAAGCGACGGCTAAAAGTCCTAAGTCCTAAGCACGTCTTTTGCAGAGAATTTGGTGATTTAACCTTACCTTACTGGAAACATGTTCAGAACAACTGGAACGGCTTAAAAAGTCCTTCAAAGCAGAGAATCATCTTTCTTTTTGGAAAAACTGGTGTTAAATCAGCAAAGAATATTTTAAATCACACAAATACATTTACTATACAACAATTCATGCGTAAAGTGCGATTCATTAATCGCCCACACTCACTGATTCGACTGAAAAGGCTGGAGGTATGGCATAAAACGCCGAGTTCTTTCAGCATTTGTCATATAAATGGCTTTGGATTAATCGGGAAGCTTGCTTTTAAAAGATATTTTATTTTGAAATATATTGATAAGTTCATATAAATAGAAGTTATACTAATTATTGTAGGCAGCGGTATTCCATTTTTGAATAGTTCTAACATTGACATGTCAAAGTCAAGCAACTGACAATAAACTAACGATGGGTCACCTAAACATTATGTCGAGTTCTCCCGTGGTTTGGTAGGGACATTAAGCTTGCTCTCAACTACTACCTTAGGATGGTTATCAGCTACCTTTCTGCTGCTTGGTACGTTACAGCCTAATCTCTCATGCACTGGAACGATAAAATAGGCATAATAGTCTAGCATCATCATCATCAGCTCATTATGTCCCCAAGGGGCACGAACCTACCTGGAAAGGGAGTATAGGCCTTAGTCGTTCATGCGGGCCCAGTACGAATTGGCCAACTTCACGCAAAACCTTTGAATCTCTTCGCAGACGTGCGCAGGTTTCCTCACGATGTTTTGCTTCACCGTAAGAGCGTCGTAAACGTTCATATAATTTCTAAATTCGAAATAACATTGGTACGTGGCTGGATTTGAACCTGGACCCTTCAGATCGAAAGGCAACTATAAGCCATCGACGCTCAACTAGCATACAACCCATTTGTCATTGTATTTTTTTATAACCACAACAAAATTCACACTGAAAAAAAAATCATAGACAAACATAAACTTGTCACCTTTTAGGTAGCCGCGGCATGAAATGTGTATAGTATGAAAAATAAACACTACCATTAATATTTAATTGTAAGTTATCAAAACAATTGGTACTGTCTTCAGCTATAATAAATTTAATAAGAAACTAAATATTTTGTCTTGTTTGTGACTTAATCACAATGAAAACATTTCAAAACAACGTCCTCTCCGTTCGTTTTAACCGGGCTAAATGCAAATTCAGTTATCACTTCAAAACTTTATATTTACAACGCAAAGGTAAGGCATGGAAGTTTCTAGAATAACGGAGACGCTGTATTTTTAAACACAGATAAAACTTTGGTAAATAGCGCCAACATTTGAAAAATGCGACTGAAGCAATTAATGGGAGACGGAAATTTTATTTAAGATTGCACAAACGTTTTTCAAATGAACTTTTTAATTAAGAAGAAACGAGGCGGCATCACATTCGCCTAATTAGTAAAAAACCAAGGAAAATATAAAAAAATACATGCAATAAATCACTTTTTTTTATTTGTCAACTTATCATAGTCTAGAACTAGACATAAGTCTCTACCATTCTACGCCAGATATCCCGGTCCTCCACTTTTTTATCCAGTCTCCACCATCGACCTCCCAAGTCGGTCCGGTCGGGGTGTCCTATGCTACGCTAGCCAAGACGCGGTCTCCACCCCGGAACTAGTCTGCCCCAACGGCTTTCAGTTCTGCAATATACGTGACCGGTCCACTGCCACTTCAACTTGCTGATTCAGTGAGTTATGCCTGTAATTTAGAACCCTTCACATATAACGAAATTTCTGATTTTAGCCTTGAGAGAAACCTCGAGCATAACTCGCTCCAGACCGTATCTGCTTTTTAAAGTCCATGATTTATTTTTTTATTTTAATTTTTTTTTTCATACCATAGCCAGTCGTGTGACTTTTAATATAAGAAGCAATCCTGCAATCAGTGTCCATGTCTCAGCTGCGTATGCTGGTACGGGTAGGACGCATTGTTCAAAGAACTTCATATTAAAGCACTACGGAACTGATAATATTATATAGCACGATCGAGGCAAATATTAAATCACTGTCAATGTAAAACTTGAAACCTACAATCTTGAACTCAACATTTCTCTTTCCATCGCTTGTCTTGTTATTCCAACTTTAATACAAACAGACAAACATAAATGAGTTATTATTAGCTTACCAAGTCCTGGGAAACTACGTTCTAGTTTATTCAGACTCGAGTCTCAATTCTGCAAATTTATTTGACATTACGACACCATTCCCATTTACTAATTTTACGTCCCCACAGAGGAGCACGAGCCTACCCGTATAAGGTGCATAGGAGTCGTCCACGCGGGCCCACTGCGGATTGGCTTCACGCATAACCTTTGAATTTCTTTGATGGCGTGCGCAGGTTTCCTCGCGATGTTTTCCTTCGCAGTAAGAGCGCGGATAACATACGTTTAATATCCAAAAATCGAAAACACATTGGTACATTTCGGGATTTGAACCTGGATCCTCCGGATCGGTAGGCAACCATTATGCCACCGACGGACGCTCTTATTGAGCCACCGACGCTCTTGCCTCTTGACAATTTACAAGACTTTAATCCAACTTTTAATTTGGTATACCGGTACAACTTCAGTGTTAATACTTTAAAATGGTAATTATATCTCATTCCAACCTATCGCAGTCCACTGCTGGACATAGGTCTCCCACATTTTGCGTCAGATATCCCGGTCCTCCGCTTTCCTCATCCAGCCTCCACCAGCGACCTTTCGCAAGTCATCGGTCCATCGGTCTGGGCGTCCTAAGCTACGCTTGCCTGACGCGGTCTCCCCTCCAGACAATCGGTTCTACGACATACGTGACCAGCCCACTGCCACTTCAACCTGCTGATCCAGCAGGTTATATAGGTGACTTTAATCCTCTTACGGATTAAATCATTTCTGATCTTATCCCTACGAGACACCCAAGCATAGCATCGCTCCATTGCGCGTTGAGTGACTTTGAACTTGTGAGCCAATCCGCAGTCAGTGTCCAGGTAATTGTAAAGTAGAGTTAATTTTCTTATGGTGTTGTCAATTAAGATCCTACCATAAAACTGAACGAATGAGTGCAAAATTTTACTGTTGAGAACTTTATACGATCCTATTAACACATTTTTAAAACTATCGGAATTGGGACCCCCGATGTAGTCAAGCATTTTCCATAGTTGAAGTGCTTAAAGTTTTACGACTGTTAAGTTTTTAATTAACTTCGTGAATAAACTGGCGAGTAACTTAAACTAGTTATGTTTAAGGAAGCAATTTAAGTGCATAAGGTTATAGTGCAATGAGACGTTAGATTCATAATTTACTTACATGTTATACTATTCTTAAGACCAACTTAATGTCGAGCATAAATAAATAAATAAATATCCAGTGACATTCACAGCGCCATCTGGCGCTAAGTTAAGCAGAAGCCTGAAATGTGGGTACTAAACAACGGATAAACATACTTACATACTTTTTTGTAACTACATATATACATAGAAACACCCAGACCAATAGAAACAGACGTATCCATGCATACAAATGTTGTACTGCTCCGGGAACAAACCCGGAACCCTTAGTGTAATTACCAATGTCTCAACCATTTACCAGATTGGTTTCGCTTAATATTAGGTAAACCATATGCCGTTTGCCTTCTTAAGTATTAAGAAAAATCTCACTTGGGTCGTTACTTCGTGAAGCCACCGGAAAATAGTCTTTTCGTAATGTCATAAATATTTGGCCAGAATTTAATCAGACACAGGTCGTCGGCCCGTGAAGCGTTAGGCGATAATGAAATTCCAACCTTTGTCGGTTGTGACTCAGCAAAGCTAGGGGTTTGTTGGTAGATATATCAAACTCTCACCCAGCGGCATCTAGGTGCAATTTGGGCAAGGACTATACATATAGGAATAATGGATAAACAAACTTATAAAAGTACTTTTCTAGTAAATTTTAAGAGAAACATAAACAAATATACGAGGGTTGCCTTTTATATTTCGGGATTGGACAACCCTAGTGTTGCAATCTGGCAATTGGCAGCTCTATCGTAAAAAATAAAATGAGAGGTCAACGTTTTTCGACACCTGAAGAAGCGTTGATGCGTTCAGAATGCATGTTTTGGATACCTCAATCAGAGTGGCTAAAGTGCTTCGACAATTGGTTCAAACGCATGCAAAAATGTATAGATCTTAATGGGGAATATTTAGAAAACAATAAAGCGATTTTCGATGATTAATATTTGGTTTGTTCTCTAATCCCGAAATATAAAAGCAACCCTCGTATTCTTAAAAAGTGTCCGATGCTTTCCGGTTGACAAGTTCACAGTTAAAATTTTGTTGCAATTGTTCGGTTTGAACTGAATCATCTTTTTTAACCAGATAATACTTACTGAGTGGTAGACTCGGTACTAAGTCGTCTAGGTAGGCTGGTGCCTACCTAGACGGTGGTCTAGCATAGGCCTTAGTCTTTCAGTGCCGATATCCTCCGTGAAATGCGATTATACTTTTCGGGATAAGGGGACTGTAGATAGTAAAATGACCGGTTATGAGAGACCTACCATGTACGGGGTAATGCTTAGCAGTCCACAAAACGCCGTACAGGATGATAGTAGAAGTAGTAGTAAGGTATTGTGAATCCGTTGAAGTAAAATATTATCAAAATTAGACGTAATATATTAATATAAGTCAATGTAAAAGTTAATTAGACAAATCTTTCCTTTGGTAGTGGCTGATAGTACAGTTGTTAACGGAATGATTGTGAAAGTAATCTTAAGAATAAGGTAAACATGAATAAGGTTACATGCGCGCGCCCAAATGTAGGTTACAGCGTAAGTCAAAATTTATGTACGATGGCTTGCCCGTACATAACATCTTTTGTCTCGGAAACGGGTAAAGTGCGGCATTGATGGAGATAATTCTCCATCAATGCCGCAATATAACTATAACTGTCTATTAGCTGTTGGTCTTCTTCAATGCCGCTTTGTCATGATCAGGCGTATCACTTATCAGCAGGTAAGCAAGAAACTCAGTATATTTTTATTTGATTGTATTAAACAGAATTACATGTATAGTTTCAAAATAATAAATTCAATAAAAATAATTACTCAAAGCCAATCAGATTCATACATTTTAAGATATTGGTCAAGATAAAAATGACAAAATTGATAAGCAGCCAAAAGTATGAAAGAACAAAAATACAATGCAGGCGTGGATATAAACATGACCATTAGTTCTTATCATTTAAGTAATCGTCGATACTACGAGTATAGTCAATAATATTCTGTATATATAAAGGTAGACACGCCATCCGTGCCTCAAAAAATGAACCGCCGAATAGAGTACAGTTTGTGCTCTTTTGTTTAGGTAAATGTCCACTCATTCGAAATATGTATATGTGTGCTGTCACTGCATTCGGAACCCTATAACTTTCTCTACCTTTATCTATACTTTTTTACATCATTGACTATAATAAGCTTTTTCATCAAAGCTGTTTTTTACAATCCTTCCGCGATATAAAAAATATTTTTAAAATTTTTGAGTTTAGAATTCAAAAACAAAGGAATGCTTTTTATCGGCCGAACAACTTCATCGTATTCAAAGGTGACTTCTATTGAAGTCGGTTGTGAAAATAGAATACTGAAATAGTAACATAACCTTGCAAAAACCTTCACAACTAAGGGCACGCGTAAATAAGCGTTGAACTGTAATCCGTACGGTGTATCAACCGGGATTATACTATCACTTGGCCGTACTCATAAAGCTGTGTACACAGGGCTATATACGACAGACAACTATAAAGTCGGGTTCACGAACTATCTTGAACTTTTATAGGGATGTAGCTGACGGATATAAACTGCCTCTATGGTCTAGTGGGCACGGCGTTTGGCTGCGTGACCTGGTCGGGGGTTCGAATCCCGGCGGGAAACTTGACTTTGCGCGTTTTCCATGTTTGGTTAGGTAATTGAAGGCGTCATCTGATTGTCCGAAAAGAAAAATGATTCCGTGCACACTGGGCCCGCGTGGAAGACGCGCCTATATACGCTTTACGGGTAGGCTCGTGCTCCTCGGTGGAGACGTTTCATCAGTTGTGGATGATAACTATGCGACCTCCGGGACCCGGATTCGAACTCACAACTTTTTTACAGAGGCAGTCACTCACCAACACAGTTTTGTCAAAAACAGAAATTCTTGTTAGGATCAGGGCTAGAATAATATTTAAAGTTGTGTGAAACATGCATGTTAGATGAAGCTACCACTAAGCTATCAGTCTGTAGTCTGTAGTTTCTCAATAAACAATTATTTTTACTGAGAAATATCCAGCCGAATCCGGGCGGGGAACTTGACTTTGCGCAGTTGTTTCTAGTTTGATTAGGACATTGCTGGCCTCACCTGGCCTCACCGCGTGAAAGTCTAAGATATATATCCAGGTACAGGTAAGCTCGGGCACCTCGATGAGGACGATTGATGGGATTCTGATGAAAAAGTACTTCTCTGATTCACATGAAATTCTAATTAGTTTGAATTCAATGTTCCTCATACATTAATAAGTTTACAAGCGATGTATTGGTTTAATAAAAAAAAACCAGAATAATGTCTCTCAAACAAAAAGTACAATCTTCAAGGGTTTGAACAAACTAGATAGGATTTTACTATCCCTAACTGCGCTTCGGACCCTCTCAACGGCAGTACTTGTGGAGTACTTTCGTAACCAATGATCCGGCCCATTTGGCCTATTTGTTGTTATTCCGCTTTTAGGGATCCCGTTATATTTGAAGGAAAACATTGACTTCGTGTAGATATGAAGTTAAGCAAAAATTGCATTGTGTATTAGGGACTTTATTAAACGTACAAATATACAGGGAGAAATCGAGATCATTGGCAATTTTTAATAAGAACCTTCTTGTTCTCAACAGGCCAAACCACTGAAGCGCTTTTTTTTTTCAAAGCATCAAAACTCATATTTTTAGTTTAGTATTTTTATCGTTTTTTATTATATTTTTGTATATTTTTTATATATATATTAGTATATATTAGTTCATAAGTGCTTTTTGTAAGCCTAATTTGAAATAAATGTTTTTGACTTTGACTTTGACTTGTGATTTAAAGTACATCCCCCTAAAATGAGGCAAATCTATTGATACAAAAATTTAATATTTACAAACCTTGAAATGTTTAAGTGCAGTGGGTTGGTCACGTATGTCGCAGAACCGATGGCTGTTGAAGCAGACGAGTGCTCGAGTGGAGACCGCGTCTTGGCAAGCTTAGCGTAGGACGCCCGGCCCGAGGGACCGACGCGACGACTTGCGAAAGGTCGCTGGTGAAGGCTAGATGAGGAAAGCGGAGGACCGGGATATCTGGCGCAGTATGGAAGAGACCTATGTTCAGCAGTGGACTGCGATAGTTTGAAGAGAGGGAGATAGATACCTTAAAATCATCAAAACACTTTGCGATTATCAATAATACCTATTACAAAATATCAAATTAAACGCGTGTAGTAATTTTAAAGATATGTCACTCCCATTTCGAATTTAGAACGTGCTAAGTGTGAAAGAGACAGGTGCAAATGAACGGGACAGACAAAGGAGTGCAGCTGATTACGACTCGCTAACAACTTCGTCAGCGACGCAAACAAGAATAGTGAAAGCTGTGAAGACGAGATGACTTTTTTTCGGTTATATTTTTTTCGCCAATTAGCTGTTGGTTATTTCCACCTATTTTTTTGATTATACAAATACTTTATACGAATGCAATCGATAAGACACTTTAGGGCCCGGATTCTGTAATAATATTAATTATGAAAAAAAAAATCACTGATTTGTGATCACTGTTTTGTGCCAAAATAAATAACAAAATATATATCGGATTTGGTACATTCTTATTAAACATAGCAGTTACACAAAAATCTAATCATACATTCCTCGGAGCCCAATTAAACCTGATAAATGTTGGCTCAAACTTGCATTACCCGGAAGCACCTAAATCACTTGATTTTATTGACTCGGATTCAAGTTGCATCTATTAGAGTAGTTTAACTGCACGTGTTTGGGCCGCTCTCGCAGCGTCATTAATTAAAACCAGCTTTATAAGTTGTCGAGGAGTTGCCGACATGACATACGCGAGTGGCACAGTTTTGGAGGTAACAATTTTGGGGTCTGTACCATAATGTAAAAAAGTATGGATCCTGATATGCTTCCAAAACAATCGAAAAAAGTGTGCCGAATGCAGTGACAGCACACATACACATATATCGAATGGTTTACCTAAACAAAAGAGTACAAACTGTACTCTTTTCGGCGGTTCGTTTTTGAGGCACGGGTGGTGTATCTACCTTTATATATAGGTACAGAATATCAATGTCTGTATCTATTTGCCCGCTTCTGTATCCGGTTACGATCAATTATTCTTAAAATTTGACAACTGTTTTATATAATACACATATAATCCCAAAATAAAAGTACTACATTGTAGTTACTAACTTGAACACAAAAGAACGATCAGTGATTTCACCGCCTGTTTCACCGAAATTACTTACCTTTCTTTCCAGACTTTATCGAGTTACAATCTGCAATATCCAAACCAACTGAAAATATATTCAGCTTCTAATTTAAAACTCTTTTTTTGTTACAAAGTGAACAGGACAGTCAGGTCACTTGATGGTAAGTGATACGCCTGACCATGACACAGCGGAATTGAAGGAAACCAACAACTGATAAACAGTTATTATTCTCCATCAAACCACTGCGCCCGTCACCCGAGACAACAGATGTTAGGTCCTATACCCAGTAATTTCCATAGCTACAGTGCCAACATCCCGTAACACAAAAGTGCATAGCACTCTTATTTGACGGTACCATATCTGGCACTGCGGTGGTATCTACCCAGACGACTCAGTATCGAGTTTACCATCAAGCAATGATCGATACTCGATACTTAGATCATAATCGAGTAGATATGAAAATCAGATCCCGTGACATGGACAACATCACTAATTGAAGATTCACTGGCCTATCACTAATAATAACTGTAAGAGATATACATTGGCTACCAAGCAAAGTCAAACAACCGGTGACCTTGTAAAGTCGTAAAAGTGAACTCAATAAAATATTGTGCTGTTATTTTACAAAAGTTAGAAGTGGCAGTAAAAGTTTTGTTATGTTTAATGGTAATATGAAGGTAGTCGGATCCATTAATCATAGATGTTAGTGATGTTTGAATATCTTATCGAGATACCTATTATATTTCAGTCAATCAGTGGAAAACTACCTCCCGAACCAGTGGTAGCTTCATTTGACATTCATAAGTGTTCTATAAGGACCTAAACTGAATAAACACTTTTCATTTTCATTTTTTTTTATTTTTTAACGTCTCAAAGATAAGGATTGTTGGACATGGTTCCAAGTCTGTATAGTTTTACAAAGTATAATTTAATTTGAATTTTTACTAATTAGGGTTGCATTAAAGAACTTTGATGTATACGTATTTATTTTTTAGTTTTATAAACAAATATATTGTGACATTTTTTTTTAAAGAGTAACTAATATGTTTCTTACTGGATTCTGTTCAGTAGACAACAGCCAGAGCCAGTGGTAGAATCAAATTTGACATTATGTTTTTTTTAAATTATTTTGAAGCTTTCCTGCACAACATAGTTATGGTAAGTTGAGCCGCAACCTACCATGCTGATCCAATGCGGATAAGTGGGTGTTAATGACCACTATCCTTAAATTGTAGCCAAGGCCGATGGCTGAACGTGTCCTCCGAAGCACGTAACAATCTTCCTTTTCCAGCAACCGGCAATGTTCTAACCAAATTATGTAGTATTCCCGGGCTAGGAACCCTCGACCTCCGGATTTCTTAGCGATCTAAACCTCAACTCTATAACCATGGAACTGTTCGAACCGAAGATTCACTGGAGACTGAGTTTGCTCTCTCCTGATGCTGACGCAGCCCAATGGGTGAAGAACTTAGATATTTGCTTGATATTATAAAAGTTAAATTGCATGTTATTGGAGCTTAACGAAAAATAAATAAATGGAGGCAAATATCCTACGAATTACGATCACCTGTTTTTTTTTTCAAATATTGTATTCTCAAACGGCAGTTAGCCAACACTAGCAACATTTTTTTTGCTCTTTTCTACTTAGCACTAGCAATCTGTCTTTGACATGTGGTTGTTCCTTTGGCTGACTTAATTCTGAAAATTCCAACTTAATATGCATTGCAAGATGATTGGATGACCTGATAAAGGTTGCTGGAAAGCGCTGGATGCATATTACCTCAGATCGGTACGTATGGAAAACATTGGAGGAGGCCTATGTCCAGTAGTGGATGTCCAAAGTCTGAAATGATGATGATGATGCATTGAAAGAGATACATGGACCTCTTTTCACATTGTTTGGAGAATCAAATGGTAAGTTCTTTAGTCTTGTGTAGAGAGTACTTTCAGCTCCCTTTAGTTTAGCAGCCAGAGCATTAAGAAATTGCCCTTATGCATACTAAACCCAACTATATAACTATGGAGGCAAATATACTAAAATCCACCGGGATTTCTTTAAAACATTGTATTTTACAAAACGGCATTTAGTCAACACTAGCAACCACAGATTTCCCAATACAGGAGATGGGGCAAGCCGCGTTTTTAAGTGCGACAAATGTAAGCTCAACGAGCATACACTGGCTGCCAGTTTACGCTCTGTGAGACGAGTCAAGACGCACGAATATTAGAAGAAATTACCGTTTTTTTCCCAAAATGCCATCCTGTGCAATTGTAACATGCCACCATCGCAATGAATCAGTAAATTTACCAAGAAATATAAGAACTTTTCACAGGTAAGAACCGAAAAGAAATTGTGACACTGGGACTGCCTATAAACTTGGCGGCTTGTCCAGTCTAATTGTATATTCGGATGTCTGTGCTAGCAACATTTAAAATGGAAAATAGTTGTCTTTGTACAGAAAACGTTGTATAGACCCATGTATCTGGCCATTTATAATCTGTCGTTTCAGCCATTTTAGCTGGGTACGTTCGGAAAGTTATGTAGCTTGTTGTTGGCGATGTTTCGGGATGAGTTTGTTTTTATGATGTCGCGTGAATAATTTAGTGTTGCGAAATGTTTAGCCGAGCGGACGGGTTGATTTGGAAAGTATGAATTGTAACCGCAATATTATTTGCTTCGGCTTTCAGATGAAGTTTAAACAGTTATGTTTATGACTTTTTAAGGAAAGTTTGTTTTGTGTCAGTTACATACAAGTCAGCATTTATGTTAAGAGTTTGTTAATTTTTACAATTCTATGTAAAGGTTTTGTTCGTATTACTATTTCTATGATTTACTTCTTCACATAGATTACATAAGCATCACCCATTTTACGTCAGTTATCCTGGTCCTATACTTTTTTATCCAGCCCCAGATGGCGCCATTTCACTAGTCATGGGACCAGCAGGCCAATTTTTTATTTTAAAACGAAACGTTTCGATAATAATATGGGTGTATGTTATGACATTTTCGATATTCGGTATTGCATAATGTTAAGGTTCAATTTCATCTGAACTAGCTGTCATACTCAAATTTTACTGTCTAATTTAACCGGTATGGCCGAAATAATAAGCGAAATTAAGGGTACCTTTGCATACGACCATATTCCTCGAGTACAGTTAACTTAAATAGTACTTAGTTAACTCCCACCCAATCTGCATTGAGCCCGTGTCGTGTGAATGCGGAAAGGCCTGTGTCCTGCAGTAGGCCGGTATAGGCTGATGATGATGATAGTTGTCTGCTCGACTATTATACCGTAACGTTTGATTATGATCAAAGTTTTTCTTTAACACTTGTGTTGGAAACAACGCCAAACATGAAACGACAGTTTCTCCTTGCCTCAGTAATTATAGTTGCGTCCGAGAAATTTCTACAAAACCAAACGGAATATAGAAAACTGTGGGGTAGTGTTATACATTTTGTGTCGATTCAGACATTTTCCTTTTACTATTAGAATTAGGTGTCTTATGAAAAGAATAAAAAATAAATTCATCATCTTGATCTAAAAGTCTTTTTGTGATTTAGGTTCTTAGAAAACTCACTCATTCTACTGAGAAGAATTCAGCAAGAAACTGAATAGCTATTTTGTCGAAAAATGAGTGCATTTTGCACAATAAATATTTTATTCCTATATATATTACATATAAGTCAATCCCCACTGGGCCCGCGTGGACAACTAGGTCCTTTGTGGGTAGGCTCGTGCCCCTTGGTGGTGACATTTATAAGCTGAATAATGATGTATCTACATCTGTCAAGATGTAGAAACAAGATTGGTTTCCTTAAGTTTTTTTCATAGTGTCATCTCGCATGGTCTACTGTTGTGGGGCTCGGCTGCCGACATTAATACAATATTTGTGCTACAAAAAAGAGCTATTCGTTTTACCTACAACCTTAGACTACGTGACTCTCTTAAGGAACTTTTTAAAGAAATAAATATAATGACTGTAGCATCGCAATATATTTATGAAAATTTAATTTATGTTCGTAAATACTATAACCCTTTAAAAAAAATTGTGATTCACACAATTTTAATACTAGGAATAAAAACAAACTTGCTGTTCCGGACTTGTGACTACATAAAATAGGTAAATCTTTTATAGGAAGATGTATAAAGTTTTTCAACAAGGTACCGCAAAATATTGTAGAGTTGCCCTTTCATATGTTTAAAGTTAGAATCAAACAACACCTTACTAAAAAAGGGTTCTACACTATTGACGAATATTTATGTGATAAAAATCCGTGATCTTAAACTGCTCAGCTATTTCAGTGTTTATGATATATTGTTACATTAAGGAATTGTTTTTAAAAAAGGCTAACACTGTTGAGTTTTCTTGGGTGCTTCTTTCTCAACAGGCCAAACCACTGAAGCGCTTTTTCAAAGCATCAAAATTCATATTTTTTAGTTTAGTATTTTAATTGTTTTTTATATATTTTGTAAGAGCGTCGGTGGCTCAGTGGTGTGGACTGTCGCCTTCCTACCGGGAGGGCTGAGGTTCAAATCCCGACACGTACCAATGTATTTTCGAATTTTCGAAAATATGTACGTTATCAGACGCTCTTACGGTGAAGGAAAACATCGTGAGGAAACCTTCATGCACGCCTGCGAAGAGATTCGAAGGTTGTGTGTGAAGTCGTCCAATCCGCACTGGGCCCGCATGGACGACTAGGGCCTAATCACCCTATACTTGTAGGCTCGTGCTCCTCGGTGGGGACGTTTAATGAGCTGATGATGATGATGATATTTTTGTATATTTTTTGACGTTCAAAAGTGCTTTTTGTAAGCCTTATTTGAAATAAATGGTTTTGACTTTGACTTTATATTTCTCCGGTCAAATGACCATGTAAGACAAGATTGTGTAAGTCACAGACATCCGAATAACAATTAGACTGGACAAGCCGCCAAGTTTATAGCAGTCCAGTGTCGATTACTTTTCAATTCTTACCTGTGAAAAGATATTATATTTCTTGGTAATTTACTGATTCACTGCGATGATGGCATGTTAAATTGCACAGAATGCATTTTGGAAAAAAAAACGTAATTTTCTAAAATTGTGCGTCTTCATTCGTCCACGAGCGTAAACTATAGCCAGTGTATGCTCGTTGAGCATACATTTGTCGCACTTTTTAACGCGGCTTGCCCCATCTCCTGTATTGGGAAATCTGTGGTGTAAGTAAATATTTTGAAAACAACGTTTTATGTATGGTTTTCTCTTCTTTTTCTTTGTCGTTACTCTCTTGGCATAGTGGTCGTGGTCGCACTAGCCGCATAGTGGCCGAGCCTAATATTCGTCGCCATTCTTCTCGTACCGAAGCTTTCCTCGTACATTCATGAAGTGGACCCTTTAGGGCAGACTTCACCTGGTCCGTCCAACGCATTGGTGCTCTACCGCGCGCCCTCATTTCATAGACTTTGATTTTGTATGGTTTTAACATCAGCAAATACATACGAAGAAAAATACCAAGGAAACTAATTTAAGCCCCTTACGTCATACTTTTTCCGTTGAATTTATCATTTCTTTGATCGTAAATGTATTTCTTTTGTGGATTATAACTTACTGTTAAGCCTCACGTATGGTTTATTTGTTTTGTTTCAGGTGAATTTTATGTGAGATGTAACCTTTGAACTGGTAATAAAAGAGAAATATACAAAATGTCTTTTATCAGGTACGGAAAGTAATCTGTTTAGCCTTTTCATTGGCCTTTTTATAAAACATCAATACAAAAGCTCCGCGTGCGAACTGTTTGGGGTCGTCGATGTTGGAATAAAAGATGGTAAATTGGACTGTATAAATTATAATAGTTGGAATTACACGCGTTACAAATTCTGTATTAAACTAAGGTACCTAACGACCGGCGGGCGACGGTGGCTCAATGGTGAGCGTCGGTGGCTCAATGGTGTGGACTGTCGCCTTCCTACCGGGAGGGCCGAGGTTCAAATCCCGCCACGTACCAATGTGTTTTCAATTTTCGAAAATATATGTACGTTATCCGACGCTCTTACGGTGAAGAAAAACATCGTGAGGAAACCTTCATGCACGCCTGCGAAGAAATTCAAAGGTTGTGCGTGAAGTCGTTCAATCCGCACTGGGCCCGCGTGGACGACTAAGGCCTAATCACCCTGTACGGGTAGGCTCGTACCCCTCGGTGGGGACGTTTAATGAGCTGATGACGTACGTGACGTACCTAACGACCGCGCGCTGGGAAGTATTGGATGAGAGTACACGCACGAGCCGTCGATGCGTCGTCGTCCCGGCTCAGCTGACCGGTTCCCGGTACCTAGCCTCCCGCGCCTCTCGCATACACGCCCCCCACGTTCGTGTGTAGACAGGAACTAATGCGTAAGTTGTGAGCTTTCATAATTGTTTTGTTTTTTTATTTTATGAGATTTCGTCTCAGTTATGTAGTAAAGATAGATAATATTATTGTCACCAAACTATTTTTTTCTAGAGGTACTGTAAGGGGCGGCTTTTTGGATAAAACTTACATTGAAAACTGGTAGCAGCACTATCTTATGCTATCTGCCTTTCATAGAAACTGCCCTCCAACCTGCCCGGGTAAACGAAACGCTTCACGTTCATGAAGTAGTTTTAATTCTTGGATTTGCTGGTAGTTATTCTACGAGTATAGGATTAGCAAAACTAGTGTGGGTTGAGATCATTTTACAAGCTACTTTAGACCTTAAGAAATCTCATTACTAATTGCAAATGTCAAAGATCGAAGCCCCAAGTATTCACCCTTTCATTTCAAACTGAGACACAAATTACTCCATCTCAAAAACGAAAATTCGATACCCGAACAATTTGTTAGCAAACCCAACAATACCACCAAATCAAACCGGCCACCAAGTGACGTCACAAAACAAAATACCCTCTTAATTACAGAACGCTAGTCAACAAGAGAACGCTGATCGAAACGATAAATCAAATCGCAATATTAAATACTGGCAACGAAGTTCAGTGCACGTAATTAAATGAGAAGTATAAATCAATCCGACGCAGTTGAGGTGCCAGAATTAATAGGACACCATTGTCCCAGTTGGGGATAAATTATAATGACACAGACGCGCCAGTAGGTATTTCAATTTAACGGACGATTAAAAACAAATGTCTGAGTACTCTTTCCATCAATATTTTTTTTATCAGGACAGGCTCATGTACGGCAGTCTTTTTGTTTATGACAATATTTTGAAGTAGTGGGTTGTCATCTAGTAACTTGAATTATGACAAATTGTATGTATTCTTTATAACATCACTGTTGACATTAATTGATTCAGGGGGCTTGGACTATAATCTAGTGAGTAAGATACCAGACTAGTGCAACTGCTAAAAAGGATAATGTAGCATGGATTCATATTCCAGGAAATATGTGCACAAGTTCTTTGCTTTAAGCTTAGAATATCCACTAACATTTACATAGTGCCATCTAGTCCCAGGCCTGTAATGTAAATAAATAATGTAAATGTAAAGTATGCAGACGACAGCACAGTTACGGATAGATATTTATCGGATGCAAGGGCCAGTAAGGAAGAAACCCAGTCTGTCGAGAGGCCATGGTAAGCTGTGGATGCGTCCCTCAAGCAGTCTCCTCTTGGGTGATGCTAATCTGGTGACGTTCAACGCTACCAAAACACAGGCGTGTCTGTTCTCCACGAAACGGAGCAAATTCGAGCTTGCTCCGACTTTCCGGAATGTACCTGTCGCAGTGACTATCAGTCAGCCAAGAGCTTCTTGGTGTTCATCTCACTGCCAATCTCAACTTCGGCCAATATATCGAGTCCAAAGCAAAGACTGCAAAAAAAAGCTTGGGATCCTTCCAAGGTTAGGCGGTATTTCACCCTAGGACAGCTTCTAGCATTATATCAAGCCCAAGTCCGGTCTTGTATGGAATACTGCTGCCACCTATGGATGGATCAGCACAAATACCAACTGGCTGCTTGGACTCGATTGTGCGGCGTGCTGAGCGCTCGTTGGCGACCCTACTCTGACTGACGCTAAGCTGCAAAGCCTCGAGCATCGTTGTAGAGTTGCACGGCTGTCGGTTTTTTACAGGCTACATTTCGGTGAGTGTGCGATGGAATTACACGCGTTAATTCCACCAGCCCCTTTTCACCATCGGGATACAAGACGGAGGCGAGCGTTCCATCCTTACGTGGTAGACATTCCACACATCCGCACAGCCCGCTTTGGTGCCTCGTTCCTAATGCGCACCGCAAAGGAATGGAATTCTTTGCCTCCTTATGTGTTCCCCGATCATTACAACCTGGCCGTCTTCAAGGCAAGAGTGAATAGGCTGTTTCTAGGCAGGCATGATCCATCTTCGGCCACATCATCACTTACCATCAGGTGAGATGGCGGTCAAATGTCTGCGTATAAAGGATAAAAAAAAGAAAAAAAATACTTTTAAAAAACTAGAAAAAGCTTTTGGATTTCAATTTAGTTTGTATCACAGCTAGATCACAACTATCAATCTACTTTGCCAACTATTACACCACCTTGATAGTTGGCAAAGTACTACTGTGCGTTTTAACAGAAACTTTCTGCCCCGCACCACAAACTTGTGGAATGAGTTGCCGCATGCGGTGTTTCCGGACAGATACGACCTGCAGACCTTCATGAAAAGAGCGTACTCTTGCTTAAAAGGCCCGCAACGCATTTTATAGCTCCTTTGGTGCTGCAAATGTCCATGGGCGGCAGTATTAACTTTCCATCAGGTGATCTGTCTGCTCGTTTGCCCCCTATCCTATAAAAAAAAGTACTCGAGTATATTCGTGACATAGCAGTAATCGAGGATAAAAGACTTAGCGGAAGGTATGGTGGTGGAAATCTGATAAATGTAAATTGACGTACCTAAACAAAATTAATCCAAGATTTGAAAAATGTCGCTTCTGGTTTTGAAATGTTCTTTGATTTTTCATTGTAATCTCAAGTTCCTTGGCAAGTTTGATTCAGTGTTCCCGCCTTATGACTGTTTGGTCTGTATCTCGTCACCTTCTCTTGACGACAGTTGAAATGTAATATTCTTGGCAACTTCAATACTAGGTAAGTGGCATCCTGAATTAGTATGACTGACGTGTCTAAGTTTAGTCCGTGAGTTATAACTGTTATAAGTAGTTACGAATTCCGTTTCCGTTCGGATTCCGGCCGAATTGCAAACCGTGAATGAATATATGTATGATTTTAGTAATACGTTTATTACAATTAATAGTACGTTTAATAGCGTTGTTAAATATCTATAAGTATTTTAATCTTTGCTTAATGTTTTGTATCTTTATGAAAAATATCTTGTCACTCAAGTGCCATGAGAAAAAACAAAAATAAGCAAAATATGTATCTAATTTAGATCTAATATAAATATCTATATATATAATCTTCTAGAACATAATAAATAAAAATACTGGTTAATAGTTTTCCCCGCATTGTTAAAAGTCAAACAGACTTTATCCATACGTTGGCTCTTTTGGCACAAATAGCGAAAAAAAGTGTACTGAAAATGATTATATTGCTTAACGCTTTAAAGTCTACCAACCTGCCAATACTACCGAACTATGGACTAAGTAGCCTTTGTGTAACCGTCATCCTCAATTTGATACAGGTCCCAAGGGTGTTAGAGTTGGCTAGTTTAAGCTGGTCGGTTGTGGCTAGCCGAACGTTCCATACTATTTGAAAATGGACTATTCCTTACAAAACGTGCCATCTGGTTTGCTCCAGTGTCCATTATAATTTCGAAGAAACAAATTAAGAACATGGAATGCTTAGTGACGAACTATACCCAAACCTGTAACTGTAAATAGAAAAAATCCACCAACACTGGACACGCCTGTCACCCGAAACGACAAATATAGGTCTCATAAACCCACTATTTTTACTAATTACTATTGTATCTACTGTTTAGGTTACCAACCCAGCAGACAATCCGCACTGTGTTGAGTAGAAAATGACGTTTTGAATTTGTGATCCAGTAAAAAGGAACACAGCGCATTTTCTAACTTTAAGTTACTCTATCCAATAACTTCACTGCCTGTAAAAACTGAACTGTAATGATAGAAAAGATTAAGCTGCGTGTGTAACGCAGACAAACTTGACAGCCCTCTCAAGGGTATTACTCACAAAAACTATACATAGAAACGAAGCCCCAAGAATTCAATTACCTGGGTTCTTTGGATCCTATCTTCAATTCTAAAGAACATACCGCATTTTTTTTACCTGTTCGTAAAGATGTTTACTCGCTTTTCTCACTGCCTACGTAATCCGTTATACAGCTATCATCAGCTCATTATACGTCCCCACCGAGGGGCACGAGCCTCCTAACGGTTGTATGGGCCTTATCGTCCACACGGGCCAAGTACGGATTGAACGACCTCACGCACAACCTATTAATCTCTTCGCAGGCGTGCGCGGGTATACAGGTATCACCAGGAACAAACTGTTATGGAAGGGTAAGATCGAATTTGGTCTTCTTCATGTGCTCGTATATCGCGAAAATTTGGCAAAGAAAATCGAGAAAGTGACTTCCCATGTTTCCTGAATCCAGTCTTCAGTTCTAATCCAAACTTTAGATACTACTCAACTAGGCTTATTTAACTTATATTCTCACTGAAATTCCTTGGGCACGAGCCGGCGTGAATTATCGGCAGCCGCGTTATCCGGCCACAAGCTTTAGGGAAGGTCAACACGAAATGTTTGTGCCTAAACAGGATTTTTGGATTTGGCCCGCTGTAATAATTTCGTCGGCTTATAAATCCCTTTTTATTGTTCTTAGCCTAAACGAGATGCGTGGCTGAGTTAGGATTCAGCTATATTTATAATACTAATCGTGCTGTTACAATTTTTAGGCGGCTACAAATTCTGTGTTTTGATTTGAAAGCAAAATTGGCTCTTTAAAAACAATAATTAGGTCACTAATGAAAGGCGGATGAGGAAAGTGGAGAGTCCAGCATCATCACCATGAGCATCAGCATTTGGAACAAAATAAGAATTATATGTCCAGAAGGAGTGCAAGGTTTGAAGAGACAGAAAAATGTCAGAAGTATAACGAAATAAATTAAAATAAAAGATTCATAACTAAAAATATAATGTAAGTTAAGAATATTCGGTACATTATCTGCCTGTATTACCTTTAGACATATCTATTCTAAAAGATAACTGACAGAATGAATGACACATTCATGCGATTTTTGAACGCCTTTGTCCTATCTAAAGTCTTTAACAATCATGAGCTCATTATACGCCGCCGCCGAGGGGCACGAGCCTACCCGTAAAGGTGTATAGGGCTAAGTCATCTACGCGAGCCCAGTACGAATGGCCAACTCACGCGCAACCTACGAATTTCTTTGTAGGCGTTCGCAGGTTTCCTCACGATGTTTTCCTTCACCGTAAGATCGTCGGATAAGCGTACATTTTAATTTCGAAATGACATGTCTATTTTACTAGATTTAAATAAATAAATGAAAACCCATTGGAATTCGCACAGCGCCATCAAGCCCAGTACTTAAGTACCATAATAAAGCGTGAAGCTTATATTATGGGTACTTAGAACGGATAAGCATACTTGTATTTTTTTTTTCTGATACTACATATTATACATAGAAAACACCCAGACCATTACAAACGACATGTAATGCACACAAATGTTGTACTGCCGGGGATCGAACCCGGAATCCTTGGTGTTGCGCTTGACATCTCAACTGTAACACAAATGGTCGCAAAAGAGATTGACCTGCAACCTGCAGATCAAAGACAACACACACTAATTAGCCACCGACGCTCTTACATCATTAAAAATACTCGAAATCAGAATATCCAAAGGTTTCGTACTTGCTCTTTAAAATTACATAAGTAGGACCTCACAAGATTCTGGCACGTAAGATGAAGGCTGTCAATGTGCACTAAATAAAAATGGCGTCCAATAAAACTACGTCGGCGTATGAGCTACCTAAAGTACGGCTACGTTTGATCCCATGGGATGGGAAGCATACTGAGCTGACTGCACCCTTTCTTTTTTTTTTTCTTACTGCAACTAGGTCCCCATATTACACTTAATTATAAAAATAACTCAGAGAGAGCTGAAATTATGTCCCGAACAGGGATCAAAGTGGGCTCTCGATTGATTATTATATGATAATAACAAATACATGTCCACATGATTCACACAGGAGTATACATCTTTTCTTAAGTATAAGTGTACTGGACGATCAGAACGTTGGTAACGAGCGGCATTGAAGGTGACCAATACGTATAGACAGTTATTATTATACGTCAATGCCGCACTGCGTCTTTTACCCGAGACAATACATGTTAGATTTTTATACCCAGTAATTTTATTAGCATCCGAAACACAAAAGTGACACATATAACACTTCTGTCTCACGGGACGATATCTGGCACTGCGGTGGTTCCTGCCTAGACGACTCAGTATCGAGTCTATCACTTAGTAAAGCCATAGTAACAACGCATAGGCATAGAGATACGTACACTTTTTTTAATTATTATACAGAGAAAACCATACAGATAACCTTTTCCTGGCCCAAACACTCTTTACTGCTCCCTTTATTTTTACCTCTGCCTATTTGAAGGTCGGCAACATAATTCTAATTCTTTAGAGTTATTGACCATGAGCGATATATCAACATCGAGTTTGACATCTGCTCGCTTATGCTTTAAAAATAATAAAAATATATGGTTGCAACCACTCTATATAAATGTCTCAAGGCAATACATTTTTGTAAATTGGCAAGCGGCGACGCGCACACCTCCCGTGTCTCCTGCTATCCTGTTTAACATAATCATGATATATCCTACTAGATCAAATTAATGTTTGTACTGTTTACTTCAGGACTTGTTGGCCCCAAATAAACCGAGACAAAGGTAAATGTAGTGTATTAATGTATTATACGCTGGAACATTTGCACCTTTCACCTTGTTAATTTGTTGCTGACGACTTCCTTTATTATTCACGTTGTTACGGTACATTAGTGACTTTGACCACTGATATCTCAATACAAATTAGAGATATCCGAGGTCTGACAATAGATTTTAACACTCGATTCGTCATAATAACGGATGTTGACTGAAGATCAATTGAGCTACTTTTTAGATCTCTTAAATTTTTACAAAGGTCCCCAGCATTTTACGCCAAATATCCCGATTTTCCACTTTCCTCATCCAGTTCCTTTTTCGATATGAATTTGCGTTGTAATTGGAGAGTACAGATGGATCTCAGCCCAAATTTTCCTCATCCAGTCTCCACCAGCGAACTTTGCAAATCATCGTCTGTACTATGAAAATAACTCTCTCTCTTCAACATATAGCAGTCCATTTTTGCATATATCCTCCAGCAACTTTACGCAAGTCCTCAGTCCACCGGGTGTTCAAAGCTACGCTTGCATAGACGCAGTTGCCACTCCAGACTCGTCTGCTCCTGCGGCCATTTTTCGATCTGACGAATAGGAAATATTATCTGTCTGCTAAGAAATTGAATATACAGTGCTATCAACTGACACACTTAAAATGTTAATTTCTTTGCAGGTAAAAATAATTATATTGTTTACACACAAACCAAAATTATGATTTTCGGT
This sequence comes from Leucinodes orbonalis, assembly GCA_019425675.1. Lineage (NCBI taxonomy): Eukaryota > Metazoa > Arthropoda > Insecta > Lepidoptera > Crambidae > Leucinodes > Leucinodes orbonalis. The sequence goes on from PQWD01007182.1 coordinate 49,564, forward strand.
ATTATAATACATTTAAAAGTGTTTCAGGTTTATTTTACAATCCAGTCAACATGCTTATTGTGCGGAAAGTTAGACTGAAAATTGAACTAAGGTGCCGAACCCATTAGTACTAAAACTGGACACTTCCATACTACCTGTACCTACAGGTTTTAATAAGCATCATAGTAAAATTAAGGTAAGTAATCGAAACGTAGTTTTGTCAGAGTAGACTACCAAGACTAGCTGCTCTATCTCTGTGCCTTGAAGCTTGATATGACTCAAAATCTGATGGTTATTCACAAAATATAAAACTAAAGAGATGTTTCTGATCTCTCTCTCTCTCTCTCTCTCGCTTCAACCTATCGCAGTCCACGGCTGGACATAGGTCTCCCCCATTTGCGCCAGACATCCCGGTCCTCCGCTTTTCTCAATCCAGCGACCTTTCGCAAGTCGTCGGATTTTCTGATACTAAAGGCGAAAATGTCAATCTAAAATACTTGTAAAATTTCTCAATATCTGTGACAAATTGAAAAAATATTTTCTAATTTCAACTATTTGTAATTTGAGCAAGATTAAACATTATTGGAATGACTTACAAGTAGTGCGATTTTATTATTCATAAATAATTTTTTTAAACAGACCCAAAATTGGTCAATTGCTAATCGGAGTCGCCCATCAATGGTTACGTAGTAGCAAGTAACATAAAAAAATATTATTAGTTACTAAGGCACCTACTACAGATATATGAGGGAAAAATATATTAATTCAACGTTTGTAACGTTTCAGCTATTGAGCTAGCGGTGGGACCTATATGATACGTCCCCACGTATAGGGTGTATAGGTCTTAGTCGTCACGCGGGCTCAGTGCGGATTGCCGACTTCACGCACAACGTTTCGCAGGTTTCGAATCTCTTCGCAGGCGTGCGCAGGTTTCCTCATGATGATTTCCTTTACCGTAAGAGCGTCGGATAACGTACATATAATTTCGATATTACATTGTTAAGTGGTGGGATTTGAACCTGCGCCTGCCGATCGGAAGCAACAGTCTACGCCATTGAGCCACCGACGCTTGTAACGTATTAAAAATACTAATTACAATTATCGTCATTGAAACCACATTTTGTTGTAAGTTTCATGGTAACCTTTATTTTTATTTGTTTTATTTATGTATTATATTTTTATTTTATTAGTCCCACGATTAGTAGTTGAGGGGAAGGGCACACATTCACTTTGGAAGTGTCTCTCGTGCAAAATAATTGTTGGATGGCAACATTTATATTTTAATATAGTTTAGCAAATAGATAATTTGGTTTAGTATCTGGCAACACTCTCTCGCTATGCCGGTCAAGGCGATAACATCTTGTTGTTTTGTACAGAAAAATTAATACACGGATTATTACAAACAAATCTATTTTATTTCGCTCCATCTGCTGCTGATAATCACAAAAGGTTATGGGCCCAGTCGCCCGGAGCGAAATATAAATAAATTGTTTGCTCTGAACACGTGGTTAAGCGTAGGTGTGGTTTGCTGTGGTCAAGCAGTGGTGCAAACAAAATGGACGGCGAGGGCGAAATATTTGAAGCGACGAATAATCGCTTGTTGCTTGAAAATGCCGGTAACTGGCATACATGGAAATTCCAAGTTAAGGTCATATTAAAGGCGGTAAATGTCTACGACGTGGTGGACGGCTCGTCAAAATGTCCAGAAGATGACGACAAAGCCACGTGGAAGAGGTCGGATGCCAAGGCCCAAGCAGTAATAGTAAGTAGATTGGGTAACACAGCTATGCTGCATGTGCAAAATTGTGAAACTGCTAAAGAAATTTGGGACAAGCTAAACACAATTTATGAACAAAAATCCGATGTGTCACTTCACATATTACAGCAACGGTTCTTCGAAGAAAGGTACAATACCTCGGAAGATGTATCTACATTTGTAGCAAGGATAGAATCACTTGTAGCGCAAATAAGACAAGCAAAAGGTGAAATTGCGGAAAACATGATTGTTACAAAAATCATAAGCTCGGTGGGTGAAAAGTTTCGACACTTTGTCTCTGCATGGGATTCTGTACCAGTAGAAAAGCGAAACCTGTCGGAGTTGACAGCCAGACTCATTATAGAAGAGCAAAGAATTACAATGTACCAGAACAATGAAAGCAGTGGTTCTACAGCATTCAAAAGTTATACTAAAACAAGAAAATGCTTTAATTGCGGTAGAGTGGGACATTATAAAAAAGATTGTAAAGCTAAGAAGAACAAAAGTGATAAGACCGAAGATACTCCATTTTGTAAACAGTGTAAAAAACGGGGACATACAAAAGAAAAGTGTTGGTATAACAAGGGCAATAAACAACTAAAAGAAGATGAAAAACAAAACGCATTTGTCATGTCAGTGTATGGACTTGGGGCAAAAAGCTTAAACAGCAAGTGGTATTTGGATAGTGGTGCTTCGGAGCATATGTGCTTTACAATGAACAATTTTACTAACTATAAAAAGTTGTTAGTTCCAAAGGATGTTGTTATTGGAGATGGGACAACCATAAAAGCATTAGGTTATGGTGACATTGACCTTGAGGCATATGATGGTGAAAAATGGATAAATACATTGATAAGCAATGTGTTGTATGTGCCGAGCCTCAAGATAAACTTATTCTCGATGAGTGCTGCTCTAGATAAAGGCTATAAGTTAGAGTCAACAGCTACTGAGTGTCATTTTATCAAAAACAGCAGTGTGTATGCTGTAGCCAAGAGATATGGTAAAATGTACACAATGTTATTCAGACAGCAAAATGCTAGTGCAATGGTTGGAAAAAGTATGTCAGGTTTGAGGGAATGGCATGCTAAATTAGGTCACCAAGATATAAATCAAGTGAAAAGCATCTTAATAAAACATGATATTAAATTAGAAAATAGTGAAGAAGAAACATGTTTGCCATGTTTGAAAGGAAAACAACATAAGTTTCCTTTCCCATCAAGTACTAATAGGGCAACAAAACCAGGAGAGGTAATTCATATTGATATTGGAGGTCAAATAGAAGAAACTTCACTAGGAGGAGCAAAGTACTTTCTACTAATCAAGGATGATTATTCTAAATATAGAAAGGTGTATTTTCTGAAGAATAAAGGTCAGTCCATAGAATATTTAAAACAATATTTGAAAGAAGTGCAAGTTAACCCCGGTCATATAGTGAAATACATAAGAAGTGATAATGCAAAGGAATTTATAAGTAAAGAAATGGAAAACTTGCTAAAGTCATATGGAATACAACACCAAAGAAGTGTGTCGTACACTCCACAACAGAATGGTTGTGTGGAACGTGAGATGAGGACAGTCATTGAGTCAGCACGAACTATGCTTCTGGAAAGTGGCCTAAATAAGAATTTGTGGGCAGAAGCGATCAATACTGCTGTCTACATCATCAATAGAACGGGTCCAAGTCGAGTAAAGGATAAAACACCCTATGAACTTTGGTGGAACAAAGAATTTGATATCAACAACCTTAAAGTCTTTGGTAGTCAAGTATCCATTCATATTCCTGATCAGAAACGGGTAAAGTTTGATAGCAAAGCTGAATTAGGCTATTTCATTGGATATGGAGAAAATACAAAAGGATACAGGATATATTTTCCAGAAAGAAACATAGTAGACATCAAGAGAGATATAGTGTTTATAAAACCATGTATAGAAAATAAAGAAAGAGTCAGAAAACAAGAAAAGGATAAATACTACATTAATTTTGATACCCAAGAAGAGGCAGATCAAGTTTTGGAACAAGAAAGTCAATATGAAAATAGAGAGAATCATGAAACTATAGAGAGTGAAGATGAGCAGGATTCCATTCATTCTTCTCATGAGCAGTCAATATTGGAAGAAGAGGTAGAGGAAGACATAGAAGAACAACAGGAAAACTCACAGAAAACAGAAAGACCTAGAAGGGCAAGCAAAAAGCCAAGCTGGTTTAAGGACTATGTACAAGGAGATGAAAATATGTTCCTAAGCTACGGCTGTGATGAACCTATTTCCTACCAAGAAGCTATGATAAGACCTGATAAAGGTAAATGGGAGGAAGCCATAAATAAAGAGTTGAAGACACTTGAGGAAAATAATACATGGGAAGAGGTAACAGAAGTTCCTGATGGAGAAAACATAATAAGTAGCAAGTGGGTATTTAAAGTCAAGGAAGCAGATGGAAAAGCGTTGTATAAAGCTCGCTTAGTGGCTCGAGGATTCCAGCAGAAGAACTGTGATGACCAGACATACTCACCCGTGGCCAAATTAACTACCTTTAAAACCATGATGGCTGTAGCCACCCAGAAAAGACAACCAGTGTACCAGATGGATGTTACCGGAGCATTTCTTTATGGAGACATAGGTGAGACAGTTTTTATGAGATTACCATGTAATAAAATATGTAAATTAAAGAAGTCAATTTATGGTCTTAAAAAGTCTCCTAAATATTGGAATACAAAGTTTAATAATTTTATGTCAAATGAAAATTTTTTCAGATCGAAGAATGACCCATGTTTATATTTCAAACATATTGGAATGACTATATTTATGTGCTGTTATTTGTTGATGACTTGTTGTATTTTGGTAGTGATAAATACAAAGTAAATGACTTTAAAACTTCAATATGTAATAACTTTAAGATGAAAGATTTAGGTCTAGCCAGTAATTATTTGGGAATACATATTAAACAGGATCTCGAAAATTGTGTAACTGTAATTAATCAGAAAAGATATTTGCTAAAGTTGTTGGATCTTTATCAAATGTCGAATTGTAAAACTGTTTGTACTCCAATAGAACAGAACTTTAATTTTGAATTATTACAAAGAGATAAAAGTGAGAATGTTGAAATTGAAAAAGCCTGCAAAGTTTAGTTGGTAGTCTTCTGTATGCTACGTGTACTAGACCAGATTTATGTGTAGCTGTAGGATTTCTTAGTAGATATGTACATTGTGCTAGTGTAGCTTTGTTTAAATGTTTAAAGAATATTGAGATACATTAAAGGGACTATTGATTTATCTTTAACATACAAATATGATAAGGAATATACAAATGAATGTAAATTACAAGGTTTCAGTGATGCAGATTGGGCTGGTGATGTTGCAGACCGGAAGTCGACATCAGGTCAAATATTTTTAATTGTCCAGTATCTTGGTACACCAAGAAACAAACTTGTGTAACACTGTCATCTTGTGAAGCTGAATATGTAGCTCTTAGTGTATGTATTATGGAAGGATACTATTTGAAAAAGTTACTTAAAGATTTTGGATATTTTAATGTAGATATTGAAATATTAGAAGACAACCAAAGTGTAATTAACATAGCAAAGAATAATGAAAGTAAAAAAGATTGAAGCACATAGATATAAAGTATCAGTACATTGTAGAAAGTTTATTAACTGGTTCCATAAAAGTTAAATATGTTTGTAGTAACAACAATGTAGCTGATTTGTTACTAAACCTTTAGGAAAAATACTATTTGTTAAACTAAGGGATAAAATTTTGTCATGAGTTTATTAAAATAGGTTTAATAGATGCCTAGGAAGGTACTAAAAAGTTTGATATCTTGTTTATACATGGAATGTTGTTTAGTTTTCCCTATATTAATCGCATATTTGTTGAAAGGTAGGTAAACCATTAAAGGGGTGTAATTCAAACTTTTGTATAATGTTAAAATAATGGTTGTATGGAAATTAAAATATAATGTTGAAGGGGTGTGTTGGATTGGCAACATTTATATTTTAATATAGTTTAGCAAATAGATAATTTGGTTTAGTATCTGGCAACACTCTCTCGCTATGCCGGTCAAGGCGATAACATCTTGTTGTTTTGTACAGAAAAATTAATACACGGATTATTACAAACAAATCTATTTTATTTCGCTCCATCTGCTGCTGATAATCACAAAAATAATAATTATAAATAAATAAATAATTAGAAGTCTCTTTATAATTTTTAAAGACCTTTGATACCCCACACGTATGAGGTTGGATAAGAAATGAGTTTCAGTTTCATGTATGTGGAAGTAAAAATATTATATATTATAGTTCTTGTAAAAATCGGTTCAATAGCGGTTCACCGAATACATTTACTTTCAAAGATTCAATAGTATAGTTCTTTGTTGGTTTCGGAGAAATAAAGATTGGGACATACGAACGTGACAGACAGACATGACGAATCTAATAGGTTTGGTTTTTGCCATGGCCATTATGTCCGATGCCTATATCTCATTAGATTTGCTTATTGGCTTTCCAATAGGTAGGTACTTAAAGGGAATGGCCATATCTTTATGGGCTGAATGTTCAGGTAATCCTGAATGTCACCAGTGGCTCATTCATTGCCTCGAAAAAGAAAAATATATCTGGACCTATTAAAATGTACACCTACATTGATGCATTACGACTACGAAGACACCATATAAAAGTAACATAATTTGCATAAGTTGTGGAATATACAATAATAATTAGAATTATAATTTTTGCATCTTTGGCTGAATATATGCGTTACCTTTGCCCAATGTTAATTAAAAACCAAGTTGTCAAAAGTGTGATGTTTTGTCAACACGAAATCTTTTGTTATTGTTACAACCTAATCAACTTGCTAGAAATCATGGAAAGTTACGAAGACCTGTTTAAAATAGTGTGTCGAGTATGTTTATCTTACGGAAAAAAGGAAAACATGTTGCCATTGCATGAAAAAAACAGTGAAGATGGTCTAAGTTGTTATGGAAAAGCTATCATAACTTTCGCTGATATTTCTATTAAAAGTACCGATGAATTTCCATTACATATGTGTCAAAATTGTTTAAAATTACTACAACAAGCTATTCACTTCAAACTAAAATGTGAGTCAAGTAATAAACAGTTAAATAAATTGTTACAAAACCACAAGAATTGTAAAACTAACCTCAAACAAGATATTGTTGAGTATGCCCTATTCCAATATTATTTTCCCGAAGAGTCTGTTCAAAGTATATCTGAAAGCCATAATAATAATAGTTCTAGAAATAAAAGTGAAGAGATAAATGATAAGTCATCAAGTGAGTCAGAAAATACATATTCTGATACCAAAAATGATATCAACCATCCAGAGCAGTCAGATGTTGAAAGCTGTGCTGAAATATTAGACAGAATAGAAAACATGATCGGTCAATTACCTGATCTCCCAAAAGTATTAAAAAACCATTCCCAACGCAAAATATTGAGACAAAAACATAATAAACATTCAGTATTACAAAGACGTATACAGTCAAAAAACAAATTGAAAAGATCAGAACTATCTGAGAAATATGTGTGTAAAATATGTCAGAAGGTTCTAGCGAACAGTCATACATACAAATACCATATGCAACGTCACAACGGATGTAAATACATTGTGACACTGCGTAAAGGATTCCCCGTGTTAGTTGAACTGCAGATGCACCAAGTTGCACGGCATGGGACTGGTCCGTTTGTGCAATGTCCACATTGCACGTTCAAAGCGCCACGAAAGCATAATTTGATGGAACATATACGGATTCATACGGGAGAAAGACCGTATACTTGTGATAAATGCGGGTTGACTTTCCCGTAGCGTGTGCTATATGGAAGAACATATGATTTATCATATGGAGAAAACAGGTAAGATTATATTGTATTGATTATATCTTCGATACATTTAAGGTCAATTCGTACAACATTATTATGTAAACAGCTAAGAAGTGTAGAATCATGGAAACTTTTTAGATTAAACAAAATTGTTATTAGTTATTTATGTTTTCTTTATATTATTCAATTTTGTAGCATAATGTTACTTACTAAGGTTACTTTTTTATGAGGATAGTTAAAGAAGTTTTGATAAGGATGTTTTATGTAAACATATCAACATATTGTATCTCATGTTAGTGATCTAATAAATTAACCATCAATTTTTATGTGATGAAGATAGATGGCAATTACATATAAACATTATTACATCATCATCATCATTACAACTAGAAAGTCCATGCTGAACGAAGGCCTCCCTAATGATTTCCACGGACCGATCCCTTTGCAGTTGACATCCATCTGCTACCTGCCCCTTAACCAGATCATCAGACCATCATTTTACATACAGAGATATATTTTAAGGTTCTGGATAAAATATAACCATTTATTGTTCCCGTGATTTGTTAATTCTGAAATGACTGATAAAAGATACAAAAAATAATTCAATAAAGACATTCCACCTAGCACCATCTAGCCCCAAATTAAGCACTTATGAAATGAAATGAAATAAAATCTGAAATTAAAATTGAAATAAATCTTTATTCAATTAAGTCTTTACAAGACACTTTTGAATCGTCAAATGAATAATAAATTTTAAGGCTAGTTTGAATCTACCACTCATCTTCCATTGAACACCCAAACAATCAATCACACACAATCTTACATTGAACACCCAAAGTATTAAGTTTATATATCAATGAAATTCTTTCTTCTATATTTCTTAAAGCAATATAAGTATTTTAGCACTTATTTTGTAACACATTATAAATAATAATGAAATACAAAGACAAACAATAAGTTCATCACACATTTCTCTGAAAGCAGGGTGTTGAATAAGTTAGATATTTATTTTATTAATATCTGATGGCAAGTAATATCACTAACATGGAAAATGTGTACATGCTATTTAGTAACTCTGCTTATTTTTATAAAATATAAATTTGAAATATCCCATTATATTTATTAGGTCTTAAGTTTGGGTTTAAAAATCATTCCATAATGGAAAACTCATATCTAATTGCCCGGTAAAATAAATTTAAAGAATCTTGCTCAGAAATTTTTATATGCCACTACATAAGAGACCTAACATCTGTTTGTCTTTGGTGACCGGGCGCAGTGCATTGATGGAGAATAATAACTGTCTATCAGTTTCTCCTCAATGCTGCTCTGTCATGGTCAGGTATCACTTATTCATTGGTGAGCATCCTGTCATTTCGTAACAAAAAAATCCTCGTCCAACAGCACTGCAGAAGAAAACTTAACAGATAAGCTCTGGATAGACAACAGTCACAATCCGAAACTTCCTCGGCAATCTACCCATCGAGTCGATGTGTTAGGCTTGTCCACCAGTGTCATGTCCCTAGTTATTTCCTTTGTCATCATTGCAGTCGAAGGTATACCTAGTATATAGGTGTATATACTGCAAAGATGATGGTAAATATTATTATAAATTTTTCAGTTCAATGCCCAAAATGCCCCAGAAGTTTTACAGAGAACGGAAATGTTTAGCCCACGCTAACAGCATCCACGATGAGGATGTACGTTACTGTGTCACAAGTGTGACGCGACGTACGCCAAGTCGGAGACGGTTAGGAGCACCTGGGGAGCGACACGGCGTGCCGAGGGAGCTCCAGGGAAGATTGTGAGGGTTAACAAAGGACCGGCAATGGGTTCCGGAATAATGTGGTTAATAAACTGTTGTTTAAATGTGTTTTTTATTTAGTATTTAATTGCACCAAAATCTGTTCTTTCTCTTCAACCTATCGTAGTCCACTGTTGGACATGGGTCTCCCCCATTTTAGATATCCCGTCCTCCGCATTCCTCATCTAGCTTCACCAGCGAACTTTTCCAATTCATGGTTGGGCTGGAGGGCATCCTACGCTACGTTACCAAATTCAGCTGAAATGAATGCCTAAATACAACTTCTAGTTTACTTTAAGATTATGCTGAACATTAA
>PQWD01007183.1:0-11651 GCA_019425675.1 Leucinodes orbonalis
TCTGCCTGTTGACACATCGTTAGTGTATGATAAATTATGTATGACGTATAAAATATCCTCAGTCATACACACGCCAATAGCTGCATAGTAAGCTACTTATACTGATTCAATCCAATGCAAAAAATTTCATAAATCGCTAACATAGACTGAATTTGGGTGACGGGATTTATTCAGTAAATATGCGATTTTGCACGTAGAGTTGATAAAACTTTCAGTTACAGACGGGAACTATGCGGGGGCTGTAGACAAAACGGTTAACTTCCTTACCTGAAATTGTTTTGTTCATGTAGATAACACAGTGAAACTATGCAGTTTAGTATAAAAACAAAATTATGTGTAGGTATTTGTAGGTACTTTAGTAAATAGAATAAAGAGAGTAAGAAATATTTTTTCGGCATATACATCAAATTATACATGCCAAATAGGACACTCGGCATTATTCTTGCATAGTGGAAGCAGGCTAGAAGCAGGAACATTTATAACTCCACTTTTCGAAAAATACTAAATATAGAAACAATTGGGTAGGTACAGACATAAAAATGTATTAACGGTACTTGTGGCGACGGTGTCAGGACATTGCATTTGATAGCATACAAATAACATACATCAACATTTTACTTTAGGGTCGTTTAAAATACGAGGTTGAATAGTTTTGCTTTGTACACATAATTCATTATAAGTACAAACGAATTCGTTTGTATTGGGGATCAGAGAGGTTACCCACATCTCTTCAAACAGTATTACTACAATATACGTCAAATTTTTGTACCAGGAAAGGCAAAGTAATATTAAGTAAGACTAGGGTTTCTCCTAAGATCTACATCAAACGGATTCACCGTTTTTCGGTCTTTACCTTAGACCAAAATATTTTAGGGCAAAATCATAAAATACCTGGACAGTAGCTATCCCGGCAACAAATGCTACTTTTGGTGTCACCGTAAATATTTTATATGAGCCATAAAAACTTACTCAAGTTTATAATGAAATAGGGATTTGGCACGTGATTTCTTTGTTCTTTTGTAAACAAAGACTCAATTTTAAGAAGGTGTGACAACACGACAAACTGTTTTAACGAATTGTGTTAAACGAATTGTAATGTGTTTTAAATTACGCACCGATTTTGAGAAGAGCTGTAGCGCATCAAACTATAGTGATTAGTGATAAATTTGACGCGTTCCAAAACAATGACGAATCATTTCTTGATTATTCAATGGCCAATTCACAGATTCAATCACAAAACCATTTAAACTAAATACACGTAAAATTAAAAAGTAACGACAACTTATCGCATCCTAAAAGATTCAAGATAACGCCTACTTAAAACTTGTGAGCAATAAGTATTCACAATCACTTTTCATTGCAATTTCGATTTATAAGAAACGTTATTAATGTTATCGCTTTTAAACGCACAAGTTATTGAGTGAGTAAGAAAGTAAAGGAAACTGAAGTGCATGTTTATTTCCTTCTCACTAAAAGCCATCCCCGCCGTCACATCCGTCGCACGCTTACGCTTGCTCAATTCCTCAAAATACATGTTTATTGTACAAAATTATAGTTGTTAAAGTAAAATTTGCAATAACGCTGACGAGATATATAATATTTTGCATTCAGTTCCCATGAGTTCAGTGAAATGAGGGGATTGGATAACAATCTTAATTAATTTTACCATGTGCGTGGTTGTTGGCACAGGCGCTATGTAAAGTTGACTACGCATTGTGATAAGCAAATCGATTTAATCATCAAACAAGTATGTAGGTAAACAACTCAGGTAGTTAAAACTGTAATTAAAGACGAAACATCGACGCTACATGAGGCTCACACCTAAGGGAGTACAATATTTGAGTACATATTATATTATTATTAGGTATCTGAAAGCATGTTGGCATTCATTTAGAAAAAGAAACAGTCCTTTAATATTTGTTAAAATATTTACAATCGTTAGGGTTTGTATGTGGTAGTTGGTAATTACAGTTATGGAAATCATATGGCAAATTATGTCTGTAAGAACTGAAAAATATATCTAAGCTAGCACATTAAAAAACCGTCATTTCATAGAGCTTCGACGGCCCGTTTTTTTTACATGTTCTTTCGATTTTGGATATTGCCTACGTTTAACGACATTTCATGGATTCATTAAGCCGTCCGTCAGCAGCTCAATTGTATCAAGAGCCAAGAGTAAGATAGACCAACTACCGATTTTCTAAGTCAAGCGTACTCGTATGTATTTTTATATTCAAAATACCTTTTGTTACATTGTACCAGTGATCTTCACAACTAGAAAGAAGAAAAGCGGTGAGACAATACAAAGCGACCTTTCGCAAGTCGTCGGTATATCGGGCCGGAGGGCGTCCTACGCTACGCTTGCCGAGACGCGGTCTCCACTCTAGAACTCGTCTGCTCACTCGTACGCACTGCGAATTAAACAGTTCTTGCCCCATACATAAAACCTTAATAAGAATATTGTGTGTAACTGTATTATTTGAGTTGTGAATAATATTATCATATAACAAGAGGGCCACTTTTACTTCTCATATGTGATGTGACCTTAACAAAGAATTGTAAATATTTATGAGTGAAGTACATTCGACCCCTTTTGAACGAACATCGCCGATAATATCTCAAACATTTACTGCCAAAAGCAATATTACTATGGAAGCCATTAAAATGTAATTATGAGAAAGTTTAATGTTTTGCAATGTGTTTTGCATGTTTTGCATTGTTGCAAATTGGAATAGCGAATAAATTAATAATGACCGAATATGGAAATAAATGGTGATTTATATGTATATTGAACTATTATTGTAAAATAAACCTATTGGTTCCTTTTCTCATATAATTTAATACATCTCTTCCACTTATCGCAGTCCACTGCTGGACATACGAGTAGATCTTCACCATTTTGCGCCAGATATCCCAATCCTCCGGTTTCTCATCCAGCCTCCATCAGCGATCGTAAGTTGTCAGTCCATCGGCCAGCGGGCGTCCTACGCTACACTTGCCAAGACGCGGCCTCTACGCTAGGACGACTGCTTCAACGACCATCGGTTCTGTGACATACGTGACCAGCCCACTGCCACTCGCTCCACCGCGCGTTTAGTGACTTTGTGAACCAATCCCGCATAAAAAAATTAAATTAAAAATTTAAAAAACCTCCGACACAAGAACTTAAGTAATTTCCCTTTAAAAAGTAAAAATAATAAAAGAACTTAATGTTAAAGTACCTAAAAAACTATTAATAATTCTAAAAAAAAAGTCCGCTCCTAATTTTTTTACACCACAAGGGTTTGGTGTATATCTAATTTATGTATTTCCATCTAACACAATATATTATATCTTATAAAAAACAATGTCAATACTTAATTAGACGATACCTAAATAATCATCAACATCGTGACAACCTGTATCGTAAACTTAAAACTACTCGCTAATGCTCAGCTATATAAGTAATGTTATATTGTGGTGAAATGAACTGATCCTCAAAAACCTTATTCAATCATAACTGAGCATAAAGAACCTGATGCCACCATATTAAGATAAGTTTAATTGAATCAGCTAAGTGCAGGCAATTTAAAAATAAACGCCGGTAGGGGACGAGGTCGGCGCGATTTATGTCCGGTGCGTGTAAGAGTGAAAATGACATTTCGGCCATATCTTTCCCACGGAATACTGGGATATGTATTCTTGAATCGATAGCACGAATTATTTTGAAAAAACTGTCCTGCGGTAGCTGTTTACAAAAAGTTACTGTTTGTGGAAAAAGGAAGATGGCTCTCAGCAAGGCCGGATTTAAACTTATTGCCGCCCCTGGGCACTGAACAAAGCCCAAAAGCTAATCACTAATTTCGAATTAATCACGCGTTATTACAATTCAATGCGAGATTTCTATTCCTAAAATAATTTATTTAAAAAATAAATAATATTGGGTATTTTCAATAAATAATGCTATAAAAAGTTTCAAATTTTGCCACCCTAAAAATTATGTCGTCCTGGGCACCGGCACTAGATCCCATTGTTCCTAGCGTAAATCCACCACTGACTCTTAACAAGAAATACGATTCATACGATCACTAAGGTTCATAATGAACATCATTTGATTATTAAAATTAAGATTATCATACTTTTTTGGTTTGAATAATAATTAACTACACCTGCACCAACATAAAAAAGCAATAGGAGAGTATTTAAATGTCTTCAATATTGTATCTTTCTTTCTTATATTACTAGGTATTTAATCCTTTTATCATAAACATTTACTTTTGCCCTTTTTATTGGTTTTACGAAAAGTCTGAATAGACACAATACCGAAACATATTACATTAAAACTTGAATTATTATGTTGGAGCTTTTAGCACTGCCCGGTCGACAGTTTAGGAATGCTTTTCTCGATTCCAGAATCGTCCACCGGGACGCAATTACTGGCGTCTCAATTTTTTGCATCGAGTAAATCGAGATATGAAGCTCGCAGCCCATGCTCGATACAATCATCGATTCTCCATGCGACCTCAGCCTGTGATATATTATGCAAAAGAGACAAGGAAGTGGACGGTGGTTACAGTTATAGACGTCCCGTCTATGGTCACTGCTATTAGGCTGCGCGGCGAGATTGAGCGAAATTGTACGCTTGAATAGAGACCGCTTACTCAGATATAGGTACTTAGTTTATTCTGTCTATGGGATCGTGGACTCTTTAAATCAAAGACTGCCCTCTGCCCTGTCAATTGCCCACTTGGGCCTGTGACTAAATTAAGTCTGGCATTGCTAAAATGTATTTCACGAAACTGTTATGTGTGTTTCAGAAAATAATTTATTTTACAACGATACATCTTTTATCACTAGATATCATTTGATTTTATTAGTTTGGCCATCGATCTATCACATCGATGTTGATATTATAATTAACTACTACCAAAAAACCTCTTCTGACTGAATAATTAATAGATTTGTTAAGAAAACTTAATTGAGATATTAATTTTAAGTTTAGAACTTTTAACTAATTTATCCAAAGAAATAAATGTACGGGATTAAAACCTAAATTTCCAGTAAACAAGCAAGCCGCTCGTTATTATAGAAGCCCTTAAATAAAGCTCAAACGAGTGGTAGAAAGCAGACGGACAGTTACAAGAATCACGCCACAGTTTATCCCGCGGTGACACGCTAGGTGCTAGTTGGTGGGATAACGTTCAGTGACAATGATACCTATTCTATTACATTAGATAGCGTAAAAATATCAGAAGGCAACAGTCCAGACCAATGAACCACCGATGCTCTCTATAAATTTATATGTATAGCTACCTAAATCAATAATAAGAATTCGCGTGTTAAATTTTAAGTTTCACGCGTCGCCAAATTACAAAATATACCTCTAAACAACGGAATACTTGGTTACTTTAAACAATAGAATACTTATAACAATCAATTTTGATAATATACGAGAGATCAAAAAAGGGTATTGTGTTAATGCAGTTGCCTTTAATGTAGAGCGGCAATTAAAAAAATCAATTTCAACACTAATGGCTTTATTTGCTTTCACTTTTTTTCCTTTTCGACCTCGCAAAGGAACAGTACATCCGCCAGATGTCGAATGAGAATTAACCATGTACTTGCAATAAGAACATAATAAAGGCGTTCAACATTCCGTTAAAGGCTTGAAAGCCGATTAAAGCTGCAGCCTAATTCTTTTAATCTGATTTTATAACTTAATATTGGAAGCGAAATTGTTTCGGTGTGCATATTTTGTCCTATATTTATTTACCGGCAACCAACAGTTTTTTTAATGCGAGCAAGTATATCATGAAGTCTACATAATGTAGAATATATGTAGAATATTTGATAACTAAGAATTAGGACTCACATAATATATTTGCATGGTCTACAAACAGTGGTCGCACAGTCACCCTTGACTAAAAATCACTATTAAATATAAAAACACATTGATTTTGAACGCTGATGACTATCTGAACTTTACTTGTCAAAACCAGTAGTTGATTATAACTATCAAGCAACGACCACTAGTATCAAAAGACTTGACAACGCCCAAGGCATCTTGCTACGTCATAGTTTGATTAATCTAAGTCGTAACACCTGAATCTGAGTAAATTCATGATGAAATATCATATTTCATTTTTATCGATTGAACTTATTTAGTGGCATTAATTAAAGCTAGAGATGAATATTTGTTGTATTTTTAATTTTATACACTTTTTTTAAAGTGACGTCGATTTTTTACATTCCCTCCGTTGCTTGTTAATTGTGTATTTTTGTATTTTGGTTTTTTTGTTTTAATAGGTTCTCGTTTAATAGTACCTAGTTTTATGCAATCATCACCGATTAGTACTAAAGTTTAATTTTCAAAAGTCTAAATTTTAACTTTTAATTTCCACGATATCACTGTTATTTAATAGTGACGCGTCCCACCCTGGCACATCCCCGAACAGGGTTAGAGGCCCATCAAATACTCTAACGGGAACTAAAGCTTGTGTCTGTAACGGAGTGAGCTTTTGTCAAATGTGCAATATTGGCGTTTCTATGTCTTCGGACAGATTTAGTATTTAAATAAAGACACAACATCATATAAACCATATCTTAATAATGTGAGTCACATTATATAGCCGATCAATGTAAACTTATAAAATATAATGGCATAAAACCTTATGTTCTCCATGATAGATGTAATGGCAACTTAAAAATAAAACGTTCGTCATAGTTTTGTATTCATCCTGTACTCAAGCAATTCCTTAACCTTACCGTTATTTCTTGCAATCATGTGAGACGTAGGTAACAGGCGTTACCCCGTTAAATAAGTGGAGCCTTCAAGTGGGATTCAAGGCGTTGGAACTAATTACTTTTGGGACCCAAACAACGAACTAACCACCAGCTAATGGTCCATCTTAGATGTGTAGCCAATGAGATCACGCCAATACATACTGGTTCAGCAAAGCAGGGTACGGTCCAAAACCTGAATAATAGTCATTCTGGGAGGCTATAGCCCAACAGAAGATTTATTTTATGAAACACATACATACATGTCGAGTTTTAAAAAAGGGATTGAGAGAAGGATTTATTGGTTTTATACATTCACTTTACACATTCGTTTTAACGCCAGTTGTCCGAAGCATGGCTCTCCAACACTTTAATGTTGATAGCTGTATTAGGTATCGTCCTACAAAAAACCTTATTTAATGATCCATCTTATACTATATGTAAACTCCTGTATATATAGAATGTATATTCCAATTGCTTTATTGGTTCGATCATAAATGTCATTTTTATTTCGCGAAATCGGGGCAGTTACCACAAAACCATTACTGGTTCGCCGAACAATCTTTACGATCAATTTAGTATGGCAATTTTGAAATCCAGCACAGACAATTGTTATTAACTTGGCCAGACCATAACCGTCAATACACGATTATAAGAATTAATTTGATTTTAACAAGCAATCTTCATAGTTATCCACGACCGCAATTCGCTACGAGTCTAAATAAGCATAATGTCATATTATTCTGGAATAATTAATTAACAAAGGAAAATCTGAATATGACCGAAAGTTACTTTTTACTACCATACATATATAGTAAAGAGTTCTCAATCTTTAACCCGTCATCTCCCAGTGATCTGATTTTGAACAGATATCATTCGTTTTATAATTGTGTTCCCTGCCTGGGTCGTAAAGAGTTAAATCAAATCGCACTTCACTGCTGAACAAAGGTCTCCCTCATTTTTAACATACACAATAAGATTTTTTTAAATAATAATACAGGCGTCATTATTATCACTAAAGCTTAATGTGTCCACTGCTAAACGAAGACCTCTAGTAACGATTTCGTCGCGGCCCCAGCAGTTGTCATTAGTACATCTGGTTGGGGGTCTGCCTACGCTTCGTTTCCGTTACGCGGACACCACTCGAGAACCTTTCCGTTCTACGCACTATGTACCCTGCCCACTGCCACTTCAACTTACTAATCCTGTGAGCTGTGTCGGTCTTCTAATACAAAAATAATAAATACCATACAGACGTGTATCCCATTTATTATTAACTTGTTTGTATATTTACTTCATTAACGCATCCCACAGCTGCTGCATGCCAAAATCCAAACCATTAAAGCGCTTAAAACAGTAAGAACCGGCCATTTTCTTAACAAGCAGTTTAAACTCGTATGTATTTACATACACAAACATAATACTCATGAATAAGACATGACTGTATAATTCTGAATTGACGCGGAAACTGTGACACGAGATAAGAGGTTTAGTTGCTAGTGAATTCATTTGACGAGTGAACCTTTCAGATAACATTTGAAATATACCTATTTGATTTTTTAAATATGCAATATAATCTTGCCATGGTTGTAAAAATGCGGTAAAAAAGATTGCAACCCATAAAAAGGACTTGTAGGCCTTTTTTCTTTCCTACACATAACTATATAGTCCGATAGACTATATATATAGTCCCACCCAAACATATCTTACTCTCTAAGCAATCCTAGAAAGTAAGTGTAAAATCTTTTTAAATCCTTTCGAATCAATGATATTCTGTATATATAAAGGTAGATACGCCATCCGTGCCTTAAAAACGAATCGCCGAAGAGAGTACAATTTGTACTCTTTATTTAGGTAATTGTACGCTCATTCGAAATATGTGTATGTGTGCTGTCACTGCATTCGGAACACTTTTTTCGATTGTTTTGTGAGCATATCACGAATCCATACCATTTTACATAATTGTATTGAATACCATAAGCAGACATCGGTAAAAACAAAAAAAGCTGACATGATCTTGATCTGTCTTTGTCTTAAGTATAGATCTTCAATTGTATCATTAGTGATTTTATGGACTTATTTTGAATAAAGTTTTTTTTTATTTGATTTTGATCACATACCTCCGTGCTGAGGCTGCACGCTCAATAGCAAGCATGGTTCGTCTCCTGGCTCGCGGCAGCACTCGAGAACATCTCGGCAGCTGGTCTGCGGAGTCACCGGCACATATGTAGGTGCCCAACCAGCCCCGCTTTCGCACCACACGCGCACTATCATCTGTAATAAATATATTTCTTAATAAAACTTATTCATCATCATCATCACTAAAGCTTAATGTGTCCACCGTTGAACGAAGACCGCCTCTAGAGATTTTCACACGGACCGAACCCTACCAGTCGACATACATACCCCCCCCCCTTCCTCCAAGAACATCCCCCTTTAGATGGAGGTCATCATTGGACACGTGTACGTTAAAAAAATAATTTTTAATACATTTACGTCTCTTATTAATGTTAAAATAAATTAAAAGATATTATATGAAATAAGAGAATATAATCATTATAATTAACGGACGTAAGGAAAGGATTTAAAAAAAACGCTTAAATTTCATATGTTGTGTATATGTGTAAAGAGTAAAGACATACTATTAAACTTTATTAAAATCACGAGACCAAAAAATCGACTAGATATCAATACAAATACCTTCATACAAAAACTAAAGCCGATTTTCCGTCGTGTTCCTTCATCGCGATAAACCCCAGCAAATCCTATAGATCGGCGCTCACTGATTGGTGACGAGACAAAATAACGCCAACAATCGTAAAATTACATTTGTGACTTTATCAAATATGGCGCTCAACACCTTTGTTCAATGTACCTGCTTCTGAGAGTGGCATCAAAGAGAAAATTACGGGCGCCAACGACAGAGAGCTTTTCTTTTAAACTTCTCGCAGCTTCAAAATAATTTCGTCGTTTATTTGTTTCCGTAAACTGTTCCGATTCTCCCACCCTTTTCATTGGATGTCAACTCGACAATTGCTGTTACGGTATTGTGTGTTGGAACTCCAGTTTGTAAGTAAACAGAGGTGTTAATCGGTCGTTATGACCGTATCCGGTAAACGAAGTATTAAAAGTACTTTTTTTGCTATCCGATTATTATTACTTCACTATCTTCATGTCTTTCTACTTTCGTTCATGCGATTGATTGAAATGTTTTTAAGTCTAAAATATGTAAGAAAACATAATCTTGTTGGACGTCAACTTTGACTTACTGCTTAAGTGGTTCAATTCATCTGGGGGTAGTTAGTTCTTAAGTCCTCCAGTAAGACACGTCTCTACTAAAAATTTTTTTGTGCGATTTAGAACAGTTTGCTTAGTATATTGCAGTTTGAATTACCTGATTGATGCATGATGACTCCATTATCTGGACGTGCACTGGCACGTTTATAGCGCGGCCCTTTATCGCTTTCACAGTTAATATAACATAAATCTCAAAGGCAGTATGGATCAGAACTCTGACACCTAGTTTAGTTTAATAAGATTAGGAAATATGCGACAGCAAGAAGACTGCAATGTCTCCAAAACGCTGTAACACCTGACTTCATTTCAGCAAACTGTTACATACAGCGTGACATTGGATAGCATTTAAATATGAGAGCCGTGTTTCGGCAAATATACAGAGAGATGACACGGTCTCCCAGATAACAACACTTCGTATTATGTTTCACCGACTGAATCTAACCTGGCCAACCTTCATTCCCCCTGTCTTGATTTCCTTTATCCTCAAATTGTTTAAGGACTGCAAGGTTCTCGATGTCCATTGGTGACAGGAAAATATCTCTTATTATCAGGTGAACCGTCAACTAGTTTATTAACCTATGAAATAAATGACAAATCCAATAAAGCTGTCGCCGCTTCTTTCTCTCTCATTTATCACTTACAATACATTCTTTATCCGACAAATATTTTGCAGGGCAGTGTCGGACTATCGAATTAATCGGAGTACTGCCTCAGACCCCCTATAGTATATATCGACGACCCATTGGTTGTAATGGTTGTGACATCGGCTACTACACCAAGGGTTCCGTGTTCCAAACCAGGGCAGTACCAACATTTGTGTGCATGAACACAAAAAAGATGAATACAAGCTTCACGCTTACATTGGGTTAGATGGCGCTGTGTGAATGTCATTGAATATTTGTCCAAACATTTTTTACAAAAGTTTACCTTTTGATTCAACAAATTACATATCCAATGATAAGATTCTTTATATTTAATATATATATATTGAATCATAATTCATTATGATTCAAAGAACACATTAAACAGGTTAAGTTTTTTTTTAGTTTCGACTCTGAGTTTGTGATGACATTACTAGGTACGTGTACGTAATCAGAATCACAACAATACCCTTTGCGTCAAGCACAATACAATAAGCGTACAAGTCTTTACTTGCTGCATTAGCGAATATTATCAAAAAAATATTCAATAATAAATTACAGACCATGTTGGTTTATAGACGGTTGCCGGATTAGACACGGGCTGGATAACAGGGGTCATTGTATATGGAATAGCGTAATAGTATTCTTAAAATAAGCTGCCACCACATTTCTGATTGAAGATACGAGCAAGCGCTGATCGGGCCAACCTTTTATAGAAGTGTTTTTTTTTATCTTAACGGTGCCGTCTTCAAAAGTAAACGAAAACGCGTACAAAAAGCAAAAACAGCAAGAGAAGTATTTAAACACCTACCTAAACGTTTACCGGCAACGTTTCATACACATTGAACTATGCAAATCAAACAAACCAGTCAACCAGATTTCCTGCTAATACTTATGAGATAGGCATCGGTAGCCGCGGGCGATCAATCACTGGGACCCGTCCCACGGGGCCCG
>PQWD01007183.1:14085-32151 GCA_019425675.1 Leucinodes orbonalis
GCGCCATTAGCACGCTAATACCATTAATACGACGTGTGGTTTTTTAAATAGGAGTAGCGTAAGTTTTTCTTATAACATAGAATTCTAACTGCAAAGAAAGTCCCATTCAAATTAGTCCCGCCATTTCATTTCTGTAAACATATTTGAAAAAGTAAATGAACTGAGAATCTTCATATTCAATCTAATATACTTTTGCATTTCATTTATTATTTGTATTCAGTTCCCGTTAATTTACCTGCTGAACATGTTCAGCTGGTAAGTTTAAGTATTACAATATACGCCGTTCCCTGTATTGTTCGCCTGTTCTCAGATAGTTGAAACACGTTAATACGATTTCAAAGTTCCCGCACAGGTGGCGCTAGTGTACCCGGCGTAACTTCTCCATACACCCTTCATCTCTCACTTAGTGCAAATTGAAAACACTTTTGACAGTATTAGGACGCATTATCAAACTCTAATTTCTAGTTTACTACAACTGAAATTTCGCATAATATTACTATGATGTGTTTTAGAAACTAATTTTAAATTAATGCTTTCATTAAAGATTTATATCATATAGAATTAGCACAATTTATCCTTAAACACGGCGTTTTTACTATGGAAATAAACTATAGGTAAAGATATTCAAATGAGCTTATTTGTTAATACACACGAGTACGGAGTTTAAAGAAAACAAATCTATACGTGGTCTAGTGCGTTGTCGTGGATTCGAATCCCGTGAGGAGACCGCATACTGAAGGTAACTTTGTGCGATTTTTCCCAGTTTGGTAAAAAAAATTGCCAAATCACCGTAATGTCTTGAAAAATGAGGATACTGTGCTTCGAGGGCACGTTCAGGTGTCAATCCCAGCTAAATTCCTAAGATGGTAGTTTTTTATCAATCACTAAGTCGCTTCCGCAAGAGGTAACGATCATGGCACGATAGTAAACTCTTGTGTACTACTTAAATTAGCTTTAAATACCTACTTATACTAGCAGTCGCCAGACCATCATTCGCCATTGGACAGAACCATGAGTAGGTGAAAGCAATGATGTCAAGAGTACAGAATATCATTGGGTTTGAGTTTAAAAGTTGGCACTTATCATAATACACTCTTATCTTTCCAGGTTTTATTTATCGCCAAGTTATTTTTGAATTATCAAAAAAAGCTCTCTTGAAAATGTTGATGTAATTTCCTGATGATGACAAAAATGTCGTTTGAGAAAACAAAAATTCAGGAAAGAATATTTCATAAATATTTGATCATTATATAAGGTGTAAATAAAATTCTTGACTAGGTATTTGTACAAGAAAAAAAATTCAAGAATGGAATACATTTTTAAATTGGATCTTGACATTAAAACGGAATCTTACGAGTAACCTATCTTTGCCCTTACAAGTAGATATAATATACATACGATTTTTAAATGTTATGCTATGGGCTATGAAGAGATTGAGCTGCCACAGCTCAATGTCGGAACCAAGGGCAATACGTAACGTATTAAATTAAGAACGGAATTTATTTCACCGTTCCTTTTGATAAATTAAGACCAACATTAAACATGTCCAAGTCCATACCATAGGATAACAAAAGAATAATAATTTAACGGGAACCAAATTCTAATTCTAACGCCATACATGTCCTAGTTCAGGACTTTCAGTATTATGTATTGTTATTTATATTGAGATATTAGAATAATAAAATAATCAATAAGTACTTTTAAAAATGAATTGTTTTCTAATTTCTATTATTACCTATAAGGAAATGTATTTCCTCTTTACATTATCATAAAATAATAATTATCACAGGAATCGATTGATAAAAGCCGTGTTTCATCGGCACCACATTTCTAACACCATTGTTGTCGGCCCTCAATAACATAGAACAGCACCACGAGTTCCTGATTGCCTCCAAGATTAATTATTCTGCAAGACTGCTATCATTATCTTCAATGGAAAGCTCGTTATTATGGTTGGTAATAGACTTCTACGTATTGTACAGTCCATCCCACAATGTTTCTATCTTCTTTAATAACATCTAACTGCAATAGCTTAAGGGTGTTCTATGTTTTTGGAATACTGTATTGTAGCAAGCCTTTTATTCCATTGTCCTTGTGCATTGTGATGACATCTTGATTGAAGTTATCAGGGTAGGTTGTTGAATTAGGACTTGCTTCTATGCGTGAAATAATGTCAAAAATTATTTGTTAACCCTTAACACAAAAATATGTCTTTTTGGAGCTAAAGCCAACTCAATGTTGCATATATATTCCTAGCCTTAAAGAGATTCAATACACGTATTACGAGAGAAATTGACTACAGCTGAATATGTCGAGTAGTGTTTATCGTCGATCTTAAATTAGGTACCGAATGATGCTGCGTCGTGGTTCCGATTTTCATTGTCAAAGTCATTATATGCAGTATTTTCTTATGTTAAAGGATATATGAAGTCTTGCTAAAATAACTCCGGGATTTGGTGGGTATATTGAGCCATCTATGCTGGATTTCCGTAAGCCAGTAGATACATAAAATCGTATCAAATATCGTTAGTATCTCCCGACGTTTCAGCCTATGTCATCATCATCATTACAACCTAGAACGTCCACTGCTGAACGAAGGCCTCCCCTAATGATTTCCACGCGGACCGATCCCTTGCAGTCGACATCCATCTGCTACCCACCACCTTAACCAGGTCATCAGTCCATCTGGTTGAGGGGTCGGCCCACGTTTTGTTTTCCATTACGCGGACGCCACTCGAGAACCTTTCCGCCCCATCGGCCATCGGTTCTACGCACTATGTGCCCTGCCCACTGCCACTTCAACTTGCTAATCCTGTGGACTATGTCGATCACTCTAGTTCTCCTACGGAACCTATGTAACCTATTAAACCTATTAATTTGTACCTATGTTATACGCAATAATACAAGACATACAGCATATTCTGTTTTATCTAATACCTATTTTGATTTTTCCCACTGTCGCCTCTCCGTCAATATGCACAAATCCATAAAAAATTGTGCTTCCATTTATATAACATTAAAACGTAAATGATTTGTATAGCGGATTCGGACTTAAAAATAATTCAAAATAATTTAAACCAACAAAAGGGGTAGGTAAGGTGTTAGGCCCTCGGAGAATATTATTGCATGAATAGGCCGTCGCGGCTTCCGTTGCCCTTTCAGGGACCCTTTTTGTTTTTTCTACTGCCGTATAAATAATCCTGCCAGTTCAGCTGTTGAGGGAAATAATTATGGCCAGGAAAGGTATTTGTTAAATGAAATATTAATCGTTCCTTTCCTGGGGTGAAGTAGGCACTGAATTGTTATACTTTCTTATACTTATCGTTTAATATTTTTATGAATGTTTCTATTTATAGAATTTACTTATATAAAGGATATAAGTCTATTCCATAAATAAAAACAATTCATATTTTATATTGTATTTCGGGATACCATACAAAGTAATCCGAGATAAAACAGATTTCCACAAATAAAACTCTTTTTTAATTATAAAAGAACGCAATGTTTTCAAAAGTCATTTTATTTCATGTTTCATATAGGGTCAATTCAAAAAATGTATAACGTAACCCGTTATACGTTTTCGAAATTGTCCTTTGAATGGCAACCTACATATTAACTGCTAATTAGAACCTTGCAATCGACTTATCTATTCTAATAGAATAGAAATTTACAATTGCAAAATTACAATTACGAACATGGTTTTAATTGCATTAGTTAGATACCGAGACTAACGAATAATGTCACACCTGCATTAGGTGTTTGCCATACACGGTACAACAATGGAGCCTATGATTCCATTCCAGAACTTAGGCATTACACTTTATATGGACTTCGAAGTTGTAGGTCCTTTTTGTATTGGTATAAGTATGCATGTTTAAACAATAACCGTGTGTACAATAAGATGAGACGGGAAAAAGAGGAAAAACCAATGGCAGTTGATGTTTTAAGGGTTCCGTATCTTAGTAAACATTTATGT
This sequence comes from Leucinodes orbonalis, assembly GCA_019425675.1. Taxonomy (NCBI): domain Eukaryota; kingdom Metazoa; phylum Arthropoda; class Insecta; order Lepidoptera; family Crambidae; genus Leucinodes; species Leucinodes orbonalis. Next base: position 18,062 of record PQWD01007183.1, read on the forward strand.
GTGCCTTACTATTTGTAACGATCTAAATAAATAAAAAAGTAAGTATTGGTATCATGTTGTTTTACTATAATAAATAAATAATAATTAAGTTAATTCCACTGAACGACAATATGTAAAAGAAATTAAATCAGAAATGTATATTTTTGCCTACCCATCCCAGGGGGGTTACCGCCATATCTTAAAACAGTACTGCAATATATATTTTTAGATATGGCGGCAACCACCCTGTTCGTTATCTAAGCTTGTTTGTCCATATTTGAATTGATTCCCCGAATCCTTAGACTATGCTTCAAAGTCCATCAATCAAGAAGTATGATAAAAAGTTGTCTTTCCATATTGAGCTTTGTTTGACCAGATGTACTACGTCCGGAGACGACGTCCATACGTCCAGCTAACATAAGATGTCCTTATTGAACCAAAACATACCGCGAACATTATTACAAGGCATATAAACGATAGCATTCAACGATATTTAGGGTTGCAATCTTACTAGAAAACAATTCGCGAGCTTTAAGCCAAAGGGGCGTATACGAAAAATCGCATTTTATTTGACCAATCGTTTCTAACTTTATCGATACACAATCGCAATTTTTATGGTTCTGTAGCCAAATACTAAACCCTTTGATTCGTCAAGTCTGTCTGTCTGTCCATCCGTCCGAATAATACAACCCCTTTTTTTCTCCGAAACTATAAGTACTACACTATTCAAACTTTGTACATATATGTATCTGTAAAACGCTATTAGGTTTTAATAAGAAACTTGAAAAAAAAAATTTTTTTTGGGGTTCCCCATACATTGAACTGAAACTCATTTTTTTCATCGTACCCCCACGTGTGGGGTATCAAATGTACATCTTAAAAAATGGTATTGAGGTTTCTAATATCATTTTTTACATATTGAATAGTTTGCGCGAGAGATACTTCCAAAGTTGAAAAAAGTGTGTCCCCTCTAATTTCTAAACTATGGGGTTGATAAAATCGAAAAAATATATGATATACATGACCATAAAATCTAACAACGAAATTTAGTTTCTGGTGAGTAGTTTTTTTATACGTCATAAACGGTGTACCACTATTTTTTCATCTTGAAGCTTTAGTAGGTGCCTAAGTAAATAAAAATAATTTTATTTTATGTTACTTGCTGCTGCCTCCCTCCACGTGCGAGTCCTTGCCAATTAATGTCATATAAATTTATTATAATCAAGGCACACTGAGGACAAATATATTAGTTTTTAACTGAAGGTGGTGATTTTCTTACATGCCCCTTTGACTTGAACCCCTCATGTTTGTAATAAATATACCGCAACATCGATCATGAAGTGTATATATAACCTTTATTTTCGAACTAGTTTCTGCTGTTGGCCGCAGATGGCCTATATAGATTCTCCGGGCAATTGGCGAGCGCAGATGGCGCTCAGCCTTAAAAACTTACACAACGAGCCTAAGGGGTCCCAGAGTGGGACTCGAATCTATCAGCAGCATTGGTAACCCAGTATATGTTTGGGAATGAAGCGGCCGGTAACTAGCGGTTAGGAATAGGGATGAAGTGAACAGTTCGATACTCCAACGCGAAGGTAATTATGTTAAAATATTTTAAACTTATTTTATTTTTTGATTATATCATCCTAACGCAAGACGTTTTAATAGACGAGCGTCCGTCAGCGGAGTTATAAGGAGCCATGCCATTGGAGCTAACTTACAAGTCTTTGTATAACAATGGCGTGCGCTTGCGCACATAACGGTGATTAGATAGTATATTGATGCGGAAAATTGGTATAATGCGAGCTGAGAAACGTGCTTTGAATATAGTATGGTATTTTTTTCATAGCAGTAATCGTAAGTGCTTGGACTATCTTATGAACAAGGAAATACTAAATTCAGGTGCCAAGCATTGTTTTTGGTATGAGAAGGGGTAACTACCTTCTCAATACCAAAAACTTAGTATTGATTTATATTACAGAGTGTTCAGAACGATAGTGCTATCGACAGAGTGGATAACACTCTTTTTTAAGGGACGATATTCTGGACTACGATTACTAGACGACTTAGTAGCAACCGAGTCTCCACCTAGTAAAATATTAATAAAGACACAGCATTGAAGTAAAGTCCTCAAATTGTGGTTGCGTTTTCACGTGGACATATTCTGTGAACGATAACCCAGAAATAAGATTCCGAATACGAATTCTATAATGCCGCGGTTTTGCCTAAGTATAAAGATATAATTGCGGTATAAAATAACATACAATACTTTACTTATTAATTTTACATTTTTTCAAAAATAAAAATAGCCCAAGTTTTTCTTAGCTGATGTACTACTCAAATAAAAAATCGTCGTCAATTCGTTCTGTCAAACTCGGTTTTGCTGTTCAGAGATACCGGAAACAAACAGCCGACAGAGATTGACAGCAGACAAATTATAATACATATTTGGTATCTTCACAGATATATATATATATATAATATATATATAATATTATATAATATATATACACTATATATATATATATATATATATATATATATATGTTTAGAAGTGGAATATTTCCGGCTGTAATCAAGGATCACTTGTTAGCAATTTACAAATCTGAGACGGGAAGATGTAACAACTACGACAATATCAGTTCTGCATGATATCCAAAATATTAGAAAATATATAAACAAAGAATTCTTAATTTTAAACAAATTTGATATCTTGTGTAAATCGCAATTTGGGTTTCGCACTAGTGGTCAACTGAAGAGTCGTAGAAGCTTGACATCGTGGTAACTGAATTACCTGGATAATAAAACAGTGCTAGCAGATCTTCCTTGATCTAAAAAAGGCCTTGATACGGTATCCCATCACATTCTTCTACAAAAGCTGGAAACTTGGGAGTGCGGGGCAGCACTCTTAAACTTTTGAAGTTACAGAAATCAGAACTAGAAATGGGCCAAATAGTTTGTTAGATTAGGGAAGTCGTGTTACTCGGTGCTCAACAATTTTAATAAAGGGAAACGTTAAAAGTGTTTTTTTTAGTTATAAAAATATACTAAAACATTCGTAAAACTGTGAACTATAAAGTGGTGTAAACAATAATACTAACAAGTGACGTTCAAATAGTGAAATTGCACAAAATACCGGGTGTTTAATAAAATAACAGTGTCATTTTTATAAAGATATGCGGCCGGTGTCGAACAATAAAACTGAACTTTGGACTTGTATTCATTAGCGTTATTGGAGTGTCTATTCATCAGTTGTGCGAGCTTTTTGTACCAATACATTAATTTCACCTTTTAAATAAATATTCAAATAGTTCAATACTTCCAACCCAACTTCGTGCGGCTAGGCTTCTCGAGGTTCGAATCCTGCAAATTATATATCTTTTTTTTTTTTTTTATTGCTTTTGCTTTTAAATTTAGTGAAATTACAACAATGAATTGCAATGCCTGTAGAAGCTTGCTTAAACCAAACAGCTTTTTGCACTGTCGCTTGTGTAAACAGGACTATCATTATAAATGTCTCAACATTAAAAGCAGTCAGTTTGCGGCGCTCTCTGAGGACTTTCTATTGTCCTGGGTGTGCCCAGCGTGCTCAAATGTAACAAAGCGCAATAAAAGTAACTGCAACACTCCTGTCCCCCAACACCAACTTGCTGAACCTGAAAATACTCTGGATATGTCTTATGATATGGATAGTATGAATATTTCAATACCTATTACTTCCAATGAATCCCATAAGGACCTTCAACGTCCTTCCTCTTCTCGTAACCCTGACTCATCGGTGACAATGGATAAAATAAGTCAAATGATGGACGAGAAACTTAATGCAGCGTTGTCATATTATATATCATCTCTGAGAACCGCTCTTAAATCAGATATAGAGGTAATGGTGCGCAGTGAAATTAATGATGCTCTGAAAGAAATAAAGACAGACTTTACTGAAACCACCGATTTTCTTGGGTTAGAGCAAAAAGATCTCCTGTCCAGAATAGACAATCAAAACTCTTTAATTAAAAAATTTAGAGAGTGAAAACTGTAATATTAAAATGCAGTTAAACAGAGTTGAGCAGAGGTTGAGCCATTTAGATAACTTGTCGCGTGGTTTGAATATTGAAATCCAGGCTGTCCCTGAAAAGAATAATGAAAATGTGGTTATTCTCTTTCACAAGCTCTGTGAGGTGATTGGTGTCAACATTGAAGATTCATCGATAAGGGCGTGCCGTCGAGTTGCTAAAATGAATACTGGATCTAGCCGCCCTCGCAACATTTTAGTGACATTAGCATCCCCCCCGCCAGCGAGATATGGTCATATCTGCAGTACATCGATATAACAAGAATCATTCCGACGCTATGCTTAATTCTGTCCATCTAGGCATGCCAGCTACTTCTGCTTGTAGAATTTATGTAGCAGAGCACCTGTCTCCCGAATTAAAATTACTACATGCAGAGACACGCAAATTAGCATCAAGCAACAATTTCAAGTATGTCTGGGTGAGATTTGGCAGGATCTATGTGAGAAAGGATGACGATGCAGGAGCCATACAGGTCAAGAACGAGGATTCCTTGAAGAAACTTTTTAATAAAATAGTTAGGTATTAGTTAAGGTATTATTTGTTATTTACATCTGCTCTTGTTTGTATTTTTTATGGAAATCTTTTACCAAAATGTTAACAGAATTAGATCTAAGATATATGAATTACATGTTAATATTCTTAATAGTAACTATGATATAATATGTCTAGCAGAAACTAATCTAAACGAATCAATATCAGATGACGAAATTTTTGACAGTAGATACAATGTTTTTCGTCGGGATAGGTATTCCTCTACTAGTGTTAAGGAACAGGGGGGTGGAGTTGCTTTAGCCATTAAAAAATCCTTTAATGTATTGCGTCAGTCATCATGGGAGAGCGAGCTTGAGGACATCTGGATTACTTTGATCCCTGAAAAGACCAGTGTGAACAATATTAATATACTTTTATGTTACCTACCACCTTACACAACTCCAACTATTTTAACTAAATATTACCAGCATTGTCAAGATTTGGTTCTTAAAGCTCATGACGGTGATGAGTTTATCTGTATTGGCGACTTTAACACACCTTGTATTCAGTGGACTAAATCTCCTGAATCACCTTATCTTAACCCATCTTGGACCACAGATTTAAAGTCCATACTTTTGCTTGATACTTTGTCGCTTTGTGGTTTAAATCAATATAATGGTGTTTCTAATAAAAATAACAGGCAACTTGATCTGGTACTCAGTACGATAAACAGTATAGAAGTGCACGAATGTGTTCCCTTAAGTCGATTAGATTTGCATCATCCTGCTATTACAATTTTACTCAAATTAAATACTGACACCATGGTAACCACTCCCAAATTGTGTCAAAGCCTTAATTATAAAAAGAGTGATTTTGGTAAAATTAAGTCTGACCTCAAAAGTGTTGATTGGTGTACCATATTGGCTTCTCTTGATGTTAATCTTAATACGAATGTTTTTACTGACACTGTCATAGATATAGTTCAGAAATATACACCTACTGTAACCAGAGGCTCCCAAAAATACCCCAAATGGTTTAGTGCTTCTGTCATACGCTGTATAGCTGAAAAGCACAAATATCATAAGCGGTATAAAAAAATTCCAGAACCCGCGAGATTATGATGTATTTTCATTACTACGTGCTCGATGTAAGCGCCTAATAGATAAATGTTACAAAAACTACGTGAGTTCAGTTGAGGATGGAATAAATGACAATGTAAAGTACTTCTGGTCATTTGTTAATAGTAAGAGAAAAAAAATATAGCGATATCCCGAAAGTTATGAAATACAATAAAAATGAAGCATCTGACTTGAAGGGCGTCTGCGAACTGTTTTCCCAGTATTTCAGCTCGGTTTTCGAGGATTCTACGTGTGGAAGCGTTGTTGGTAATCATGAATCTGACTCAAAGAATGTGACATCACAAGATTATTTGTCAACTTTTGTAATATCTGAAGAAATTATCCTTAAAAAAATTAAAAACATAGATCCTAATAAAAGTGCCGGGCCTGATGGAATCCCTCCAATTGTTGTTAAACTATGCGCTGATGAATTATCATTACCACTTTTATATAATCAACCAGTCATTAAAATTAGGAGTTTCCCTGAACGTTGGAAAATAGCTCATGTCATCCCCATTTACAAGGGCGGCGATAAGTCTATGTGTGAAATTACAGACAAATAAGTATTTTATCCTGTTGTCCAAAGCTTCTTGAATCACTGGTTTATGATGTTCTGTACTTTCATATTAGTCCATGCCTTTCTTCCAAACAACATGGTTTTGTTAAACACAAGTCCACTGTATCAAACCTTTTAGAATATAAATACTATCTCTGCGAAGCCTTTGCCAAAAATGTACAAGTAGACTCTATATACACTGACTTCTCCAAGGCTTTCGACAAGGTTAATCACATTTTATTGTGTAGGAAGTTGGAGGCCACGGGAATACATGGTTCACTACTAAGATGGATTGAATCATATTTGTCTCGCAGAAGTCAATTACGTGTCGAGCTGAGGGTGAATTGTCTGATCCAATATCTGTCAGATCCGGTGTTCCTCAAGGCTCGCATTTGGGCCCCTTGTTTTTCAATGTATTTATGATCTCATAAATAGACTTCAGTGTCCATGTCTCTCGTATGCTGATGATCTTAAAATTTTTAACACTATTAATAGTACCAAGGACGCGGAAATTCTTCAGCAGGATCTTGACACGGTGTCTCAATGGTGTACTAAAATGGCATGTATCTGAATGTCAGAAGTGCTTTGTCTTGTCATTTACGAGAAAAATCAATAAAATATGCTTTGAATATGAACTTGATCAGATTACTTTAAATCGTTAAGCAAGGTTAAGACTTGGGCATAATTATTATGAAAAGTTATCATTTAGAGATCATTACAATCAAATTTATAAAAAAGCCTCTAAGCTTTTGGGTTTTGTAATGCGGAATACGAGGGTTTTCAGGAAGTCTAGTGCCATCATATACTTATACAATACACTTGTCAGAACTAACTTGGAGTATGGGTCTATTATTTGGTCACCCTTCTATGCTGTGCATAGTCTGCGCATCTCATTTTTGCAAAAGAAATTCCTTAAAATTCTCTCTTACCGACAGGGTTTCACCGTGCATTAGGCACATATAAAGATAGATTAAATAAATTCAACATGACAACACTAGAAGTAAGACGTAACAGTCTGAACTTATACATTTACACAAAATCCTTAATTCACATATTAGATTCTCCTCCACTTTTATCAGCATTGAAGTTTAATACCACAATAGAACACGTAGTCGTAAATTGTTTTCCCTTCAGGTTTACCGCAATAATACGTCTTTTTATAACCAATAGTCCGGATGTGTCGCCAATACAATGATATTCCTCAAAATCATGATATTGATATTTTAACCCTTAAAATAAATGTCTTTAAGAGGGCTCTAGCGGCCCTTTATGACTGACTTCTATTTATCAAAAATAATAATAATGTAATGTGTATTTAATTTAGATCCCTATAGAACATTTATGTATGTCAAATGAAGCTACCGCATTATAATATATGCCTAGCCTTGATGGCATTTTGTGTAACACGATTCTCTTCTCTCGTTTCTTTTTGTGTAACCGATTAATCATGACAGGATGCATGTTTTTAGGTGATAGTTTAGTCTTATATTTCTTATATAAACATTTTGTACTCTCTCAAACTGTACCTGTAATGTGTTCTTACGCAAATAAAAAAAAAAAAAAAAAAAAAAAAAAAAAAATCCGCAAGGGGCAATCAGTCTCTCGATTACCTGAAAAGAGACCTGAACTTCACTTCCATCTATTTTTGCAAAGTTTATATTGTATATATATACACCTAGCCAGAATAACTGTATTCACTTATTGAATACTCTTTTATATAATTTAACATATAGTCATAGTGACAAGTTTATGTTTTTTGACATAAACAAATTTATAGAAAATAAGTTTATTTTGACTGGCAAAACTTTTTATTTGCCTTATAAAATAAAAAAGAAACTAGCTACTTTGTTAGCGTTTAACATTAAAAATTTATTTATTCAGACTTTAGAAGATGTTCCAAATAATTTAAATTATATAATAAGACAATAGAGGACTTCTCTGGCAAACCGGTGACAAAGGAAAATCCCAACTGCCTTAAAATTATTCATCAGAATATTCAGGGGTTTTCTGGAAAGGAATTAGAATTATTTTTAAATAAAATGAATGTTGACATACTATGTATTACCGAGCACTGGTTAAAGCAGCATGAACTAATTATTAGTATTGATAACTATATGGTCAGTAGTTCGTTTACTAGGAAATCGGCTATTAGAGGCGGGTCACTAATATTATTTAATAATAAAATTAAATTTAAAGAGCGTAAAGATGTGGTGTCGCTTTCTGTGGAACGAACTATTGAACTAGCGTGTGCAGAGCTGGAGCAACATGTAATCGTTTGTGTGTACAGGCCTCCATCAGGGAATTTTAATGTATTTGAGACTACTATGGAAGAAGTATTAAGAAAAATAAGTTCATCTAGTAAAAAAGTTATTGTTTGTGGTGATTTTAACATTAACATTTTAGAAAATTCACCAAATACTGTTAGGTTTCTAAATCTTTTTAAATCATTTAATTTAATTAATCTTTTTAATGAACCTACAAGAATTACTTCAATCTCGGCCACTTGTTTAGACAACATTTTTTGTAATTTTGATATAAATGACAAGAGTATAATAAATTTCATTAATTCTGATCATAGCGGACAGATGGCATCGTTTGAGCACCGTCTTGCCCCAACTTCATGTAATTTTGTTTGTCGGCCAATTACAACATATCGCATAGAAAAATTTAAGGAAAATATATCTAGCAAGTTGCCTTTATTAACTTATAGTAATGAAAATGTCGATGAACATTATAATAAATTATTTAGTGTAATTGAAAAGGAATTTAATGGTACATTTCCAAAAAAACATGTCAGATTAAATACTTTAAAATCTAAATTTAGCGACTGGGCCACTACTGGTATTTATACAAGTAGAAAAAAGTTATTTGAATTGTATGATGTTAAGGCTAATACTAATGACCCTGTTATCATAGAGTATGTTAGAAATTATTCAAAATTATTCAAAAAAGTTTGCGCAGTAGCTAAAGCTAATTATTTTAAAAATAAAATAATCAATACTAACTAAAAGTAAAGTTTCGTGGAATATCATCAATAAGGAGACTTGTAACAATAAAACACAAGATAACAAGATCTCACTGAATATTGATGGCAGGAGTCTTGATACTGACTCTAATATTGCTGTCACTGTAACTAGTAAATTAAATTCAAATCCTCATCTTGCTGTTTCTCTCCTCAAGTCACATGTTGATGAGTGCAAAACGTCTTTTAGATTTACACATGTAAATGCAGGGATAATCATTAGAACTTTTAAAGAGTTAAATATTAAAAAAACAGAGGATTTATGGGGACTCTCTACAGAAATACTTAAAAATATAATTATATGTATTGCTCCTCACTTAGCTGTTATTTTTAATCAGTGTGTTGACCAGATCCATCCGTGCCATATACGGCCTTAAATCACGTGACTCACTAAGGGAATTATTTAAACAAATAAATATTTTAACATCACCGTCTCAGTACATTCTAGACTGCGTCATCTATCTACACAAAATTTACATGTATTTTCAAAAAAGTCAGGTTACATACAATAGTTTGAACACTAGGAACAAACACAAACTTGCCGTTCCAAATCTTAGATTGCATTAGGTTGGGAACTCATTTGTGGGATTAAGCATTAAAATATTTGATAAGCTACCACAATATGTAATTGATTTACCCCTGCATAAGTTTAAGTCTCATGTAAAGTCTATTTTAATAAAAAAAGCTTACTATAGTATTGAAGATTATATAAATGGTAAAAACTCATGGACATGTGATTTCCACGCGTGCACTACTTTTGTTTCTTTTTTGTTATCATCTATTTAAATTTATATAATACTTAACTGCTTAATAGTACTTTTTTAGATTATTATATTTTTACCAATACATAGTACGATAAAAATTGAAAATATAATTTGCTTTATATAATTATTTTGATTACAAATGAATCTGTATTCAACACAATTTTTTTGAAAAGAGTAACTACTGAGTTTCTTACTGGTTTCTTCTCAGTGGAAAACTACCTCCCGAACCAGTGGTAGCTTCATTTGACATTCATAAGTGTTCTATAAGGACCTAAACTGAATAAACACTTTTCATTTTCATTTTCATTTATAGAATACAAAGTTCTAATTTATTAGAAAGCAATAAATAATGTATTCATAATAAAACTAATTCGAAAATAATATAAGTGAAATAAAAATGTTGATATCGACAATAGGCACGCAACAACACTAACACACGTAATTAAGCGCAGCGCATACGCAGCGGACGCGCGTCACTCACGCCATAAAGCTCCGAGGTGCACGCCTCTGTGACGCACCGCGACACTTTATGCCCCACCGAGACTAATGTCCGGGATCTTGCGCTCGGATATGGTAATTGACGCGATGTCTATAGTGCGATGACACACACATTCGCCGTAATGCACCAAACATATAATGCTAAGTTATTCATCACTTTAAATCAACTTTACCTTAATAATGATACCAGGTACAACACTTTTGTATCAATTTTGTGACAGCAGAAATTAAAACAATTGTCACAAACTCTACTCTTCCTGTGGGTGCCGTAAAAGGCGGCTGAAATATCACATTAACCTTTTAAACTCCAAATTTTAGGCCAATCCAATCTAATTTTAATCCAGACACAATAGTAAATCTATGGTTTCTAACACCTTGAGATGTCGTTGGCGTTCAAAGGGTTAAGCATTAAACAGGAGCAGTAACTGCTATCTCCAATGCATCTGTCAAGCGTACAGATTATGACGAGAAAAAAGCTTTTAAAGGGCTTTTTTAGAGACTAACACAATCATGCGAACATCATCAGTGGCTCATTGGCGAAGACTCTTGCTTTCAGATCTAGAGGATGCAGGTTCGAATCCCGCCAAGTATCAATGTCTTTTCAAATTTCGAAATAATATGTACGTTTTCCGACGAACTTACGGTGTAGGAAAACATCGTGAGGAAACCTGCTCACGCTGCGAAGAGATTCAAATGTTGTGCGTGAAGTCGGCAATCCGCACTAGGCCTGCGTGGATGAATAAGGCCTATACACGCTTTACGGGTAGGTGTGTTCTCCTTGGTGAGGACGTTTAATAGGTTGAGTCATGCTCTATCTGAAGTTAAATCGTTCCATTTATATTATTAAAGATTCATCTCTAGATTTTAACCTTGGGCGTTCGCTAAATTACCAAATGTTATTTCCAATATCGACATTTCGTCAATACAATTGCCAACAACATAACGAACATGTGAAAGAGAAAACCAAAGGTATTCCAGATAACCCTGCTTACTTAAAAGCGGTGATAAACTACCAGTCCATTTAGGCTAACTAGGCAATCGAGAGATAACGTTAATAGATACCTAAGCTAGCTTACTCGTAAACAAATCTGTCGACACAACACGTGTGGCCTTATCTAGAAAATTCCTTTGAAGGAAATTGACCAACGGATTGGATGAAGCGAAAGACTTGCTCGATGAGTTTGAGCAGCTAATTGCGGGACAGATTTCATTGAGTGATTTGTAAATATGAATAAATTCAATTGAAAATTGCATTGTTGCAAGGCATTACAAAAGCATCGCTCCAGCATTCCTAAGCTGAGATCTTTTGACCAAAACTATGGTTCATATATCCTTTTCCCTTTTAAGTATCTGTACTTTGTTTGAAGATTTTTTTATATTACCTTTGAATAATGAATATTTAGCTACCTTTATAAATTTTCATGTTTTGACATAATGTCGATGTGCACTTACCAGAGGTCATAGAAATGCGTTGCGTTTAAATGTGAAAAAGTCACACTATTTTAAAAATGGCCGTTTCACTCAGGCAATAAGGTTGTGTTTAAAAACAACCTGGAAGGTGAAACCTCATAACATAATTAAACATACATATCTTCATTCGATAACTTGTAAGCAACGGGTACTTGTAATATGACAGTACATTATACAAATGTCTTCATACCAACGAGCTTTAAAGCCCAGTCATTTCATTATGATTATGACAAGTTAAATGCATGTAGCGGCTTCTTATGCATAAGCTAATTATATTTTTGTAAATTAATTCACGTTTTTTTCCTTTAAAGATATGCCGCAAGTAATAAAAACTGAATGTCTATTTCCTTGCGCGTTTACACGTAACAAAAACAATTTCAAAAGCGTCGCGAATCTGTTAAGTTATAAATATCCATTTTAAAAGGGGATATATTACTAATTTGCACTTTACGAGCAATTTGTTACTATTAACACATCGTGGGAAAAACGTGAAAGAGAGTCGTTTGGCGCTCAACTTTTCATTTTAGATCCTTGCATGGACAGACAAAACCCATTAGGCTGGTGATAATGCACTTCGCTCAGGTATTGTTTAGTGTTGCCAGCAACAAAGCTGCGCTCAGGGACAGATTAAGGGTTAGTATGGCTTTGTTTTAATATCAATTTCAGAATAATCTAATCGATTATTATCATTGTACCCGTTATGTATCCGCACACTATTTAGGGCCAAAATAAAATATTATTTAAATAAATTTGAGTTTGTCCAACTAAATAAAAGTGTCTGAATATTCAACAATTCAAGTAATTGTCATAATAGATGGTTATAGTTCAATAAACATATCAAAAACTATCACATACCGGTGTTTGGACATCATTATTGAACATAAATATCAGTAATATTTTATTAAGCCTTCTTAAACGAGTAAGTATGTATATTTGTACTTGGAAGTTTTAATATAGGCAGACACAATAGATGTCCAATGTTTGTGGCCAAGCATTGGGCGAACGTGTTAAAATTACAAAACCTAAATATAGAAAATAGACTTTAAATGCTTCATTGTACTGTACACCAAATAACACATTTAAGAAAAATGACGTAAAATAAAAGAGATAGTATAATGGGCGGCCTTATTGCACAAGGCATTTTCTTCGAGGCAACCTAAGGAAGAAAAAATATAGGTTTGAAAAGTAAAATAGCAATAATAGAAAAGAAAGAAAGCTAATTCTTATAACGTAAAATATAATAGTAAAATAAATTTGAAGAAATAGAATGAGAATAAAAATAATTAAAGTCAAGGTTAACATAAAAACAGCTAAAGTAACTCGAAAACTTCGTTGAAAACCAGTTGGTAGTTTACTTTTGAAGCTTTACAACGTAACGCATTCCATAAACGTACTGCACGCACCGAAAAAGATCTATCAGAAAATCATGTTCAATGAAGTTGCATTTCAAGCTGGAGGATATCCAATGATCTCAATGCGCGAGGATGTGCACCTTCAAGGAACCTGAAACGTTTCTAAGGTAATGAGAAGCCGGACGAAAGAGAACAATATACAACATGCATAAAATATGAGTATTCCGTTGGAGGCGAATTGGCAGCCAATTGAGTTTGTTACGAAACTCGTAAAGTTATGGATAATATAGGTATTATTAAATCATACACTTCTTAATACGCTTACGTAAACACTGACAAATAAATACATTTCCTCAAAGCTTTTGAGACCCCATCGCAACCAAAGTCCGACCCTGGTCAGTTCCCCACTCATCCGTACACCTATTACGATCCATTGTTGGGGCTGCTTGTAGGAAATTAAAATGCAGCATCGTGTGCCCTCGAATGCCATCTATTGTTCTATCGCCGGTCAATACGGGCCGTCTTAGAGCACCGTTTTGTTTGGAACGAAATTTTTCCATGAAATAAAAAATACGTCTGCTATTAATGTACTTTATGATCCCTTATAAATCTTATAATGCCAATGGATTATTTTTTGCCTATCAATAGATTATGAAATAATCCATTAAATTAATATCTGCAGTCAGTCTGCGGTCGTCCCGATGGATCGACGACGTTGCTGGTGGAAGCTGGATGTAAATAGCGGAGGACCGACACATTTTCGCGGGTGATGCTAGTCGTAACAATACCC